>CM036940.2:47195185-47502550 GCA_020352615.2 Yoshiicerus persimilis
AATAGTTAACATAAATTCAATCGATTCTCCCCCAGATTGACAAAAAAAACTTTTCCAGATGATGGTGAAATATTAGTTATTTTATTTCTATCAATTACCAAATAGAATTTATAATGATCAAACTAACCGAATTAAGTGCATTGTATTATACTTACAATACCCGAATATACTTCAACTAGAAACTAAAAGTGCAACACAATAACACAAAACATATGAAAAATATTACGAATAAAGTTGAAAGATTTTTAAAATAAACGTTTACTTGGAGTATTTACTGTAACCAAAGTAAATTTACTTTGCCTTGTATGAACTCTTAAAATTCTGGAATGATGCCATACAAATAAGGGACTTCATAACGACTTTCACCCAGCATTACATAAAATAGTAAACCTTAATTATTACACCCCTGCTTCCTATGCTGTGTTTCTACAATTGGTGAACAGTCCCTAAACAAATCTTTCTAGACAGTGTATAAATACCGTGCACGTCGTGATTAAAACAAGTAAATAGAACAGTTCTGGCAGACAGCTACATCTAAAAATATATGTAGTCTCGTAATTACATGCGATGTTTCTATTCTATAAAAACACAAGAATTCTGCCTTCTAATCCGATCTGATCAAGTATATAGTACGCTACGCAAATTAAAATTGCATCACTTCTATCCTGACTATTGGTGTGCAGTTCACCTATTCATTCCGGGGAGGAGTCGTTAGCCGGTGATCTGTATTTCTCAGCATTTGGCTTCGTTACAGTAAAATTCAGAGTACAGTACTTCTGTGTTCGTACTTTGAGATTTGATACTTAAGCTGTTTAAGAAAATAGCGAACGGACGTCCTTAACTCAAAATCGACATTCCCCTCTCCCAAAAAACTCGAATGTAAATATTACAAAGTAATGATGTTTATGTGGATCCTGCTGGCTGTCTGCAAAATGCATGTGTCATAATATTTCATTGAGAATTGTGTGTATCTGCCCGAGTTTTCCACGCCCACGCAAGTCCGAGCCAAGGCAATGTAAAGTATGGTTCGAACAAAGGAGGCTATAAATAGCCGAGATCAGAAATGCTTAACACATGTTGGTAACAAGGGGCTGTCACATAGAAGCCACTGCAGGATAGGAGGTAACGTCAAGTAATGCAAATTTATCATTGCATAAATTTACTAATTGTAACTTACATGCTACATGTGCAGGCAATAATTTAGCAACAAAATAAAGTGCTAACTCAAATAACACAGATCTCCCGAATCCTCCCTTTCTGCACTGCATAATTTATACAATCTAGTTGAAATGCTTGGTAGTGTGAAGTAGATTACAGTGTGAAATACTAAATCACGGAGATTGGCCAGTGCACCACTTATTCTTGTCTTTCAACAAATTTTCTTTAATTTGATAGTAAATAACAAAAATGAGTAATTATTATATTTTTTGAAATGAAGAGTGGCAATCAAAGGGAACGGCTTAGTCAATGTATTATCATGTAAAACTAGTTTCGGAAAAATGTCTTACAAAAATTTATATTTTTCTGCTTACCTGGTAAACATTAAACATTGCAAACATTTCTGGTAAATGTTTATTGCGACGAAGCCATTAATCAAGAAGGTAGACTTTAAGAATAGTTGCAAACTGAAGCAACGAGAAAACCAAGGCTAGTGGAACCATAGTAATTCTCTTATAAGGTTGTCTC
Organism: Yoshiicerus persimilis; assembly: GCA_020352615.2. Classification (NCBI taxonomy): domain Eukaryota; kingdom Metazoa; phylum Arthropoda; class Collembola; order Entomobryomorpha; family Tomoceridae; genus Yoshiicerus; species Yoshiicerus persimilis. The sequence continues at coordinate 47,196,872 of CM036940.2, forward strand.
AAGCAAAAAATAGGGAATTTAAAAATTCATTTTTTTTCGCTGTGGAGCTATATTTGGAGAATTTAGCACCACAACGATGGAATCCATAACGTTGGAAATCCTACAACGGATGTAACCAATATAGCTCTGGAAATCTGAATAAATAATTTGGAAAAACTGAAATCTTGGGTTAAAATTTTTTGCTTGAGACAGCCATATAGGAGATACACCAGCCTGGGAGAAAACAATCTTACCAATACAATAATAACACATGTTTCATCTATGCAATATTATAATTATGTACAACAAGAAGTTCCTAAGTTCCAATTTTGTCAAAAAAGTCGTCAATGTTAAAACCGTGCTCAATTATCAGTATAAATTATGATAAAATGCTGTACTTTAAATTCTAAGCGATCAAAAAATCTCATCAATAGTAATGTCAAAAAATAATTACACTAAAGCAGACAAATGCTAATGGTTAAAAAATTCAGTCAATCGTGGACCTTAAGGTATGCTTGTTAATGATGGATTTACGCTAATGATGGATTTATGCTGATGAATGAAGGATTTATGCTAATGAAAGAGTAAGTAGGCTATAAAGGAAATCCTAAGGGCATGATTACTTTTTTACAATTAAAACGTTTCTAAAGCTTACCATGCAATCATTCGAATTCTATGCTATTTTCTTCCAACACTCCTGTTATTCATGTAGCATAAATGAATGGGTAAACATCGCTACTTGAAAATTCTGCATTGCATTGGTCGAAACCAAATATTTGAAATCAGTTAGCGTTTATAGTGTCTTTCAAAATGAAGAAAACTGTTCATTATGAGATGTATGCCAATTATATCAAAATAATAATTATTGTGGTTTCGATATTCTTCTAAAAATACAGCAAAAATATTCGTGACCACCATAGAGGACTACAAAGATTTCCTATTAATAGTTTTCATTCTACTATGGCCTACCAGCAAATGTATTCTGAGTAACTTTAAAGAAACTATCCTCATGAACTGCAAGCCATACATTTTGCTGCTATAATGTATAGGAACTTGAAACAATAGCGATTTGCCATAAACCCCGTTTTCACTTCCATGGACGAATTTGGTTGAGCCTACTTTGCTGTTCTGCATCACTTCATTAAAAGCGACGAAAGCAGAAACGGGTAAGAAAGTACAGTATTTTGGTGTATATCGACTCAATGTGTTAATTTAAAATACCGTAACGCTAACTAAACATTAGTTATGCCTGAAAAAGATAGCACAAGAGTATTTAAAAGACGATTCTTGCTTGTAAACGCCCTTGCAAAAATGTCAAAAATAACCATGTAAGTTAGTCTCAGTATCAAACGTATCAAATTGCGATTCTGTAAATATAAAACATTAAAATAGTGCAGATAGGCACACAGCGTAAAGGGAGAACAAATTGGCAATATATTCATCTAGGAATCTGTTTATTTACCTATAGCATAGGTTGGCAGCCTTTCTTTACCTCTCTCTCCTCTATTTGCACTTGGCAAGTACCATGATGACAATAATGTACAAAGAGTCAAGTTCTCGTGAAGTCTTGGAATTGGAATGAGATCAAAACACGAAACAATTATAATTTCCTTTGATAGAGCAATTTGCGTAAACAATACCTTACTATTTCAAGTGGAAAATTAGTATTTCATCGTGTGCTATTTTGGAAATTACTTATTAGTTATTGTATATATTGCTATTTTATAAGAGGAACAATTTTTCAGTTTCTTTATTTTTCCAAACTTAAAATAAAATATGCTAAAAAATAAAATATCGAAAAAGAAAGGCAATTACAAACTTACGTCATGTCACAGTTATTTTCCATATTAGGCCTTAATTTTCAATCAGGAATACTTTTATGATCCAAAGTCCACCCAAATCAATGGCACAAAAAATTAAAATATATTGTTGCATTTCAAAAACTAGGACCACTATCAAAATCCTAATCCCAATCCCATAGCAGCAGAATAACTGCTATTTTCTTAGTTGAAGTTCACACGGTATGGCGGCGAAGTGTGAATTTGAAAACATTTAGTGAAACCTTATTTTTAGAAGTCGTCCATTGATGATACACTACATTTAATTTTACCAATTCAATAATAATTTATCGATTTATTCATCCCCATAAGACATTTTATTCATCAGATCAAGAATATCAAACTTTGGATTGCAGGTATAATATAATTATTTAAATAATTACAAAAAGATATTTAAAATGTGATAAATGCAATACTAAATGAAATCTTGAAAATCTAGCCAGTATGCAATCTTCCAGTGCTGACGAAGTTTCGGCATCATCTTCATCATTAAGTGCAACAAATGAATATGCATCATTACCCGAACTTACTGCTTCCAAAATAATCCTTATAAAATCATCGGATCATCTGCCAAAAAAGTCTAATTTGAAGACGAAGTCAAAGTTGTTTTCCGAAGAAGAGTCGACTGATAAGGAAAAAGGAAAGTCCAAATCTGTCAGATGGAGGGAGGGTTTCGAATTGGAGGATGTTCTCTTGATACCACCAAGAGAAGAGATTCGGGATGAATTTACCGTAGAGTTTCTCAACGGAGATAAGGAAGATACATTGCCGGGGGAATCTAGTAGTCTTGATTTATCAGTTCTTAAACGTGTAAACTCAGATGTAGATTTTAAATATGGAGACGAGACACTGGATGGTGATGACAGGTCTATGCCTTTGAAGACCTCAGATATTACTGAAAGCACAGCCATTGATAACCGTTCGGTTTTAGAGCAAATAACTACAGGACCTGTTGCATTTGAAGATGGTCCTCCTGAAAATTTTGATTCCGAAAATCGCAATAATGGAGCTTTCCAAGGGAAAAGTAAAAACCCCGAATCTGGAGTCGCCAGTAATAAATTAGGCAGTCAAGAAGCGCTGTTGATTCCTACCGAAGATCTGGCTACACCAAAGATACAAGCTACGAACAATGAAAAATATGAAATTGGAGACGCCGTAAAAACAGTTGATGGCGAACCAATTGTAAGAATTTTTGAAACATTACTTTTATCATTTTCTTTGCGCTTTGCTTTGGTATACATTTTCGTAAGCTAGAAAATTAAAATTAGCCTAGGATGATTTAGTACATTGTTTGAGCATATATTAATTTATTATTGCACTTGTTTCTTCAGGTGAAAATTATTAAAGCGTCGACCAAAAGGCCATTTACTAAGCCTACGCTTCGATATGAAGTGCTGCCATTTGAAGATTCTAGCGAACCACCGAGCCGTTTGGAGTCTCAGCAAAGTTGCTGCAGCACTGATCCAGAAACAAATAGTTACAAAACTAAGTCGAAGTATACTACTGGAAAATTAAGTGTTCTCTTCACAGAAGATACGGATTACAACTTTCTTTGCTTAAACGAATTGTACAGGGAAGTATCGAAATCATTGAAAAGTGGAACGAAAGTGCCATTATCCGATAAGGCAATAGGAAGCATGATTGACAATCTTCAAAGCGATTATAATACAGCAGTCATAGATGCACCTTACTGTTTCAATCCCCACAATAATGCTGACTGGATGGAAATGGGGTTGAATTTGTCAAAATTGAAATACAAGAAAAAGAAAAAAGGCAGCAAAGTTTTCCCTCTGCATGATTTAAATTTTAAAGAATTTATTATGCCCGGCGATACAATTGGACCTCTGGACAATTACATGCTTGTGAACGAGAACTATTTAATGAGCATGGAAAACTCCGTTTTGGATGCGATGTTTCCTTCAGATGTCAGCCAAATCAACCTGATTCCTAAAACTACCCGACCTAATGAAAATCTGAAAACGATCACAGGAAATCCATTTCGATTTCCAAAGTTGATTGCACCGCAATATGTTCCGCACCCAGAAGTCGCGCGACGTCGGGAAACAAATGTTCATGTTATCATGCCGAAGAAGACGCATACACCACCAAGTTCACCCTTACCGGAAGAGAAACTTGTTCTCAAACGTCCAGTGAATATTCAAACAATCTACACAAAGCCTAACATTGAAGTCTTTCCGAAAGCAGCATTTGAATCAGAAAGTTCGGAAAGTATAACAAAACCACATCGTTTAATGTTGACCAAGTGCCGTGCAAAGACTCAGCTTAACATTATTAGTACTGACATTACCTCTTCTGATGTTACTGATGATACATTATCAAAAAATACCTATACAAAGGATGGGGAAATAATTCCAGTTATAAAGTATCAACCTCGACCTGGCGACTACATGACATTCATTAAATCTGGCCACTTGACCCCGACTTCAGAACTTGTTACCAAACAAACGAAAATGAGTCTTTTCAAGCAAATTCTTACCGAAGAAGATATTGCAGGCAACACAAATATTCTGGTAAGCATTAAGCAATAATGTTCTGTTTCTACTGTATCTAATTCCAAAGTAGTCAAATTAACATTCTCTTCTCGTTTTGCCTTAAATGCTTATTTTTAAGGTTGTTTCTTATACCTCGGTGATATTAGTGTTATTAAGTTAGAATTCATGGCAATCTATATAAGCTTGTTAGTAATTTATTTATGATTCTGATTTAGACTGATCCGAAAGCTAACACGGGACTCATGTACAAAGAATCTCCTAGTCTTTACACAGAACTGCAAGAACACAGCAATATAATTGTTTTGACTCGTGATGATGTTATGGAACTGATTGATGGGGAACCAGAAGTTCCAAAATATTATACCAGCTCACTTTCTCCTGGTCTTTATGTTCCGTGTCCAGTAAAGAAAGCTAAAACTCCACCATTCAGTAAAGCAATATCCCAATGCAAGCGTCGTACTGTCTTGACACTTCATGATTTCAATGAACTACGAACTCGTCAGTAAAGAACAGTAAAGAAACGACAATATCTATTAAATTATCTTATGTTTAGTAGGTTATTGAATCGACTAGCTTCCTTAATATTTAAATACATCTTTGGATTTTGAAATACTCTCATAAATAAAACTTTTATACAAGGTATGCGTATCGTACCTTGAACAAATACCAAACTAACATGGTAAATTCAAAATGTTAAGATAAAACAGACGATGTATGCCTTACTTGTAACTTTTACAACATTTATAAGCATCTACCACTTTTTACAAAATATTCCAAATTAAAAAATATTTTCTCAAAGCATATTAACAGAATGTTTTTGACCAGGCATCTTATCCTTTTTTCAACAGCACGAGAACTTTTTTTCATACCACTAGAACAAGGAAGTACTACATATGACAGATCCATGCATGGTTCACGAACATTTTTTCTTTAATACATACTGCATGCTTTGCTTTAAAAATAACGTAAACTAATTTTCTTATAAGTTGCAATTCAAAGGAATGATTATGGTTGAAGAGTACCTGTTCTGATGATTGTCTTATTTTGACCTTGAATTGAATGAGAAACACAAGTATTTATTGGGTTCCCACATTCCTTGGAAATAATTAAAGAATTTTCATGCAACAGGGTTTTAGGTTTTAGTTTTTTTAAATTTATTTTTTTAGTGTGTGTAGCTGACTTTTGTTTCTTTTGGCAAATTGGCCTACCAAGTTGGCAAATGCTAGATTTTTCAGTAAAGTATAATTGGAAAGAATATTTTTTTCTTTATCTTTATAGTAACTAAAGTAATGCATTTATACTTACACGGACTAAAATACTAAAACTAAAATAGAGAATTATATAAGAAAATATGAAAATCATGTTACGATTAGATAAAGTCACACTTCAGCTGAAAATAGTTTCGATTACGTATTTTAATGTTCATAAAAGGATGTATTCTGAGCTTTGACATATGACATATCTGTACTCCAGCACTCCTTTTTACCGACGACTTCCGAAAAAGTTGCAAATTGAAAATCCGCCCCCTGCAAATTAAAAAAAAATGTTTAAAAGAACAGCGCAATACTACTTGGAGAGATAACCGATTATAATTTTGTTTTGCTTGTTTGAAACTACGTTATTTATTTTATAAAGCACAATTATAGCCTAATGGAAAGTAAGAAAGAAAAAATAAAGACATCATGAATACGGACATTCTGACTACATAACGAAAAACTGCATAAATTTTTACTATTTCGCTTCGCCGGATATTACACATTATCAAAGTGGTAGCACATGTATTTCTCACTTTTAAATAGAACGAAAAAAACAGAGAAACACAACTTACAAAAGCTACAGCCACAGCAAAAAGGAAAAGTGGATCCTGAACAAGACGATGTCGAATTCTTCGACTTCGGGTCATGATGGACTTTTGGTTTTATAGTATTAGTATTTATTCTTTCTGTAAATATAAAAGAAATAATTTGAAAGGTAATTTCCTGTGAAGACTGTAAATATCAAGCTGTCAAAACAGCATTCCAGGTTTGCGTATAAATTGATTAGAGTTGACCTGGACAAGGCTCAATAATTCCTCGTCAACGGTAAACGTGAATTTGTTACAGAAATACAGAACTCGGTAAATAGCATAATTGTAGCTTTTAAGATTTTCTTTGACTTAACTTGCGAAAGAAAAACTACTTTATTAAGATACATTTAAATACATTTGATATGTAAATAGATAGTTTTTATTACCTGTCATACTTGAGTATATAAAAACGTCAAGATCTATCTAATATACCTTTCTAAACTTTACCTTTGTCTAAAAATTAACAGTAATCGATCAAAAGTACCATGTGGTCTTCGTTTGGGGGATTCGGTTTGTCCTTCCTCAATTGGATGATCTTCATCTTCATCTTCAAGACTTCCCTTTCGAAATTCAATTCCTATTCTCCCCGTGATGCCTACATTTGCAAAAGCATAGCAATTAGTTTTTAAATCAAAGTGACAACAAAGTTTTGGACAATATTTCGACAATTTAAGTGTCCAGCACTTAAATTGTGACTCCAAATTGTAGCATGAACAAGAATGTTTTCACATTATTTTGCATGGTACTTATGGCAAAAGAAATGCAAACAAACGGCACCTTCTCTATTTAATAGCTTAACTTGTGTGTAAACTATTCTGTAAAGTGGTGCATAGAACTATTTTATTTTTGCATTATAATGGCTGCGAAACGTTTAGAAAGTTATGCCACTTTTCAGTTTTGGGATAGATAAACGTAAATAAGAATCTCCACTATCTACGCAAAATATTTTTAAGCTTCTTTACTCATGTATAATTAGAATTAAAAATATCCACCCCCATTAGATTGTAGATACCTATTTCGATTCATATTAGAGTTCTGAAGGAATTGGACCCTAAGAAGCAGTCGTATAGTTATAATAGAATCCATGGGAACTTTGTAATTTAGATATTTAAAAGGCCTTTCACAGTTATTCTAAGTTGATGGAATTATGGTGCTCGTCACTTACTTCAACCGAAAGAATTGAGTCCTTTAGATATTCTAAAATTTTAAATATTCTAAAAGACCGTTACCTGAATGGGTCAATAGTAAAATCAATCCCAGATGACACACACTGAATTGCATTTTGTGAATGCTAATCCCTCTTACTTATTAGGTGCACCTAAAAACAACAAAATTTACGTGTTTAATCTATACCATTGCTTATTTTTGCTTTTATTATTTAGCAATAAATTATGTTCTTACAAATGCTCTCTTTGGAATGTTATTATTATCAAAGTTAAACATCAAATAATATCATTTACGGCGGATACATTTTTGACGATCACAACAATAATCTAGTCTTATTGTGATACCTTAGAGCAAACGTACACGTATTTTCCTTTCAAAACTACAACATGAACATGAAATCCTTCTACAATTAGAAGTCTAAGATTTAATAAAGACCTCTTAACAGAAGTAATGTTCTTAAACAAAAAAGTTTTAGGCGAATAATATATTCTGCTCATACAATGATATTTATACAACCTGTTCTCCGCAATATATAAATTCGAAATTGAGTTCCTGTAATCCACGGCATGAAATGCACGAAGAGACAAGTAAAAAATCGCAATTAAATAACCAAGATGGATGCACCGTATTATTCCATGTCGCACTTTTTATACTATGCAATAAAACAACAGTTCTTCACTTTTCCAAATCTGTATTTCAAACTACTAACCTTAACGTATTATGAGAATTGTCAGCAATATTTGTAACATATACATTATTCCACCTCAGATTTTCCAGAAAGATGAATTGACGCAGACGATTTTTGCGTTTCATAAACTTTAATATGAAGAGAGCAAACGATAAACTGGATCATAATAGAAACATAAAAATCATCGCTTAAATGTCCACTAATATCACTTAATTGTAATTAACCGAATTACAAAATACATAAAATTGTACTTGCTCGCGTTACTAATAACCTTAGCATTGACAATATTTCTTTGGGAGCAAGTGCATGGCTATGTTTCACAATAATAAATTACTTAATTACACAAAGGAAACACATTTTGAATGCAATAACAGTTTTAATTGCTGTGTTACAATGAGAAATTAAGTTCATTATTGTCATTGTGGACTTTTTTGTTGCTTAAATCATACCGTTCGCTGATAAAAATTTCGTAAAGTACAAGTGGTTTCTAACAACAGCTCTAACGATACCAAATGAAATTATCTTAAAAGAATATTATGCAGTTTGCACTACACATGACTAAAAAATGTGGTCGGATGTACATTTTTGTTTTACTTTGAAGAATTTTAACTGATAAGAGTTACTGTCCCGTGTCCTCATACCTTAAAATATGTGTACTAATTCAGAAACTACAAAACTATTTAGAATTATTTATTTATTCCAAAAATTGCTACAGTCATGTAGTATAGGTATTTTTTCATATATATGTAATTTATATCTGTTTTAACATTTGTCATTAATTCATCGCTTAGTATGTCCTTTATTTTATTTAAATATTTACTAATTTACTTACCTAAATAAAACACTTGTAAACGACAAAATAGTGCCATGTCGAAATAATGCCGCAATCTAGGGCACTATTCCGGATCTACGACTAAATCCGTCATTTGTAGAACAAAGGGGTACTAATAATGTTAACCAAGTTAATAACATTAAGCAAACCATGTAAAATAAATGCTGTAATTACTGACGACATACTTTTCCAATTACGGACTAATTCTTTATTTACAATTTTACAGTTTCGTTTTTCTATAATTATGTGTCTAATAGAATTGTCCTACATTGAAAAAATATTCTCTCTCGCTTTGAAGTAGAATCAAACTGCCATAATTCAGCATTTTCAGCAGGCAAAATAGTACATTGAAATAATAATATCATTTCATCATTTACAGTAACTACAAATATATTCTCACAATGCAAATTAAATGTAGTTTACTAATTTCCTTTTTGGAGATTTAAGTTTGCAATTAGCCGTAAAAAGAACCTCCCGAAAAACTATACTGGGCAGCTTGGTCTAAAGCCCCAATGGCACTTATGGCTTTCAAAGCTTCTGCATTCACCAACGTCTGTGCCGTTTTGGCTTGGTCAGCCCGATATGCTTGTTGAGCTGCTGCAACATGTAGGGCTGGCAAAGCGGCTCCAGCCAACCAAGCCCTTTCTTGAGCCTCTGCATCGTGGACTGCAGCCCGTGGATCGTATCCTCTTCGTAGACGTCCTCCTCCGATTTCCCAAACTGTAAAGTTAACATACAAAATTTATTCAAATGAAATGAGATTGCCATTTCAATTTTGATGATGTCGCTCACCAAAACACCACTTGGGTAAGGGTAAGGAATGGATTAAATTTCTTACCTAGTAAACATAATACTAACATTTGTAGGATTGTTGTCCACCAAGTAAAGTATTTGCCCATTTTCACTTTTTAAAAATACTGGCAAAGTTATGGTTTCTGTAATCTCGTCTTCAAATTTCTTTAAAAGGACAAGGAATGGAAGAAAATAACAATTAACACATTCTGTATGTTAGTCGATTGCCAGGAAAAACAAACCTACTATTTTGTGAGTGAATGGCCGGAAGGTAAAAGACAGAGCTTTTATACTGTGCAATTTTAGAAACTACGACTATCTCTAGAAGAACAGTGGTTACGCCTTGCGACATTCAGAGCAAATCCTCTTCCACAACATTTCAATATTCTCAGCATACGGTTTCAAGCTTTTTGAGAGCTAACGATAAGGAATCATCTGAATAGTGTTCCTAGTAACATTTCTCTGTGTTGTGCTCACTGAATACCCATAAATAAAAAAGTCTGCGTGACATGGCTAAGCAATTCATTTGCGATTCTACAGTTTCCGTCTTTCTTCCTGAAATTAGGTAATACTGAGTAACTGAATGTAAACGGATAAAGCATCTATAGCTTTGAACTTTTGAATGCATAGGGAGCTAAATCTTACGCCAACTATTGTAGTTCGTTAAACAAAAGTAACTATTGAGTTGAGTGCACAGTAGTAGGTATCAGCATGCAAAATGGTAGATACGTACATCAAACTTCATTCACAGTGAATTCTGGTAAATGCAAGTTGTGCAGACAATTTATTTTACAAATGTAGTAAGGAACTTCAGGTGAAAACATTTTTAAAAATAAAATTCTTTATTCATGCCCTATTGCCTATTAAAATCAGTTTAAGCCGCACCAATTCAATGCAAAGCAAGATTTGCATGAATTTCCAAGAGTCGTTTACTTAGGGAATAAATAACACTACAGCATTTGATGTTCTTCTTATAATTTTACGCGTGATTAATAAACTGAGAACGTGTTCACAAACAAAAACAATGACGCAAATGATAAATCCATAAAAGAAAGCCGTTAGCACTGGAATCAATAAATTAATCGATAAATAGCTCGGTTTCAACTTTCTTTTTCTGGCAGTCTCTGGGAAAAGTACCGACATTACTGAAAAACCGGTTAAAATTGGGGAAAATTTAGGATTAATTGCCTTCCGAACAGTTTCAATATCTAAGATGATGTTGAAACTAAGAGTGTAGGCTTGCCATCTATTATAAATCCCAGATTCATATAAAGACGCAAACATAATCTTAAACCATCGGTTGAAATAGCGTCTATCCATGGTCCATGGAGTTCTCGAAAGGAATGTGTTAATATCTGGTCCTATAAATATTTGGTGGTCATCAGAAAGCGCACTGAAAATAGATTCCAAAGAGGATATTTCATTTTGCACTCCCAGCAAAACAAATCTTTGAGGAATTGACATTAATTTTCCATTTCCACCAACTTCCTGATTAAGCATCGTTGCGACAGCTAAATTTGCTGGTCGTGAACTATTGAGAAATATCAAGATTCTTTGAAGATGTTGGAAATAGCCTGGGTGGAAGCTTTCACTGAGCATTTCTGGAAGTATTATATCTTTCAACATTGACTTTTCTCTTTCTTCATTTGAATCGAAGTAGGCTGCCATTGTGAAAATCGGGTAAGGACTGGACACAATATCTTCAATTTTCTTTGGGACATCAATTTCTGTCTGTTTAGTCAGAAATGAGTATAGCTTTCCTTTGTACGCACCTGTAATGACAATAGCAGTCAAAATCCAAGCAGAATAAATTATCATTGTTTTGCTTGAATGGTATCTTTTTGCATGGATCACAATTCCTCTGCTGTGGCTTTGTTCTAGGAACACAGTTAGTAATTCAAATATTGTAATTCCTACTGTACCATCTTGGTAACTGAAGAATCTCTGTAGAAATGATTCCCGAGTAAAAAATCGGTCATTATTTGTTATAGTCCAAATATGAAGGAATTTTAGACTCACCAATGCTAAAACAAAACTTCCAAATATTGCAAACCATGTTTCATCGGATAATGGGGCTTGAAGAGCTTTCTGATTGCTTTTGTAACTCTCCGTGATAAATAATGAACGAAAACAAGAAAATGTTTCTCCCGCAGACAGCCAATCGTATCTCATATGAGATCTCTTATCAAGAAAATTTGCATTACTCATTTTGTTTGCAAAGACCTTGCTACTTATCAAAGCAACTCGCTGAGACAACTTTAACTGTTCTGGGGTACCGATTACACTGTAGTTAAAAAACTGTGCCAATAGTTGGTGAACACATAAATTTTGTGGTACATAGAAACCAACTGCATAAATACTGCACATCCCAAGGGACTTTTTAAAATCTTTCACTGCTTTGCTAGGCTTTTGTCCGTCGTCGACAAACATTCCGAATTGGTTTTTGTAAACCCGCTTCCAAACAGAATGTACTTCTGACAAGAAAATGTTTTTAGATAGAGGGTGCAAAGTTTTTTCACAAACGTCACCTGGTTTTGAGCAAATCAAAGAAAAGTTGCGGTGGCTGACATGAAAACTGATGCTTGTCAAGTAGAAATAACGAATGCTTCTATAAAAAATTGATAAGAGTCTATCATGGAATAATTCTTCATATTTGTTTCTAGTTTTGTTTTCATATATGTAGAAAATAAAGTTTGGATCCTCATTGACTAACACCAGAGAATCTAAATACTCAAGTTGTGTCATCAAAGCCCCTCTCTTTCTAAAGTCAACAAAGTAAACTTGGGCGAAACAGGGAGTAAATCTTGAATTTCTAAACACATTTTTAGGATAGCACTCTTTGCTTATATTTAACTTTACATTTGTACTATATCTAGCATTGAGCTGATCCAAAGGGTTGTCCACAATGAAAGGAGTCAAATGGGAATGCGACTTGTACAAGCTGAAGAACATTTCCAGACTCAATTGCCATTTTAATTGATGAAAATCTCCCACAACTCTCACAAGACAATCAGATGTCAGTTCTAATAAATTTAGTGATGCAAAATCTGTTTCGTATTCCTCAGCTTTTAAAACGTACAAAATTGCACATAACAAAATCACTATATAATAGTTCTTGTGTATATTCATCATCTGGCGTATTTTTGGTATTAAGGAAAAATTGCTAAAATAATGATTTTAGTTTTATAGCACCTCAAATACTGTTGAGAAACATGGAAAGCATGATAGTTAATATGCTTCCTGATGTATACAATTTTCTGAACTTTATTACTTTGAAATCTAACTTTAAAAGACCTCCTCAAACATTGCAAAATATTATTCAATATTCAACCTTAATAATTTCCAAAATATTGTCACACAACTGCGGAAATAAAAAAACGTGTCCTTACATTACCTCGTTAAACGACATCAGTCTAAGCAGAATGCAGAATAATATTTTACAAATGTAATGCGAAACTTTTCTGTTATTGTAATTATTATGTTATTAAGCATTGCTCAAAGGCTTTACGAAAATGAACACGAGGTACAGGTATGTACACAATCATTATCTCTGAGTCTGTACACCCGTTCGCTAACAAAAGGTATTAACTTGTATTCAAACTTTAGAATATTCTTTAAATATTCTTTTTGATATTTAAATAACTGAACCCCTAAATAAGTTAACTTAGGTGAAGGTGGCACGCATTGAATAGAATTTTAAATTTTTTATTAGTTCTTACATGCTGATAATTATAAATGTACATTGTGTTTCATTAAATGGCAAAACTGTTTTGAATAGAATGTAGTTCACAGAAATAGGATTGGTAAAACTTTTGCCAATATAAACAATAATAAAATGGCACGTACAATTCAAAGTATACTCAATTCATACAACTTTAGAATTACAGCTTTTTAATTTACGTCACGTCACTATTGATTATCTATTAAGCAATTATTCTATGTACATAGACGCGCATAAAATATTTTATACAAGTACTATGGCTTAAAAATGAAAATATGACTTGATTGCAAGAAGCAAATTAGATTAAGAAATTAGATTAATTAAGAAAACAGCTTTAAATGAATAAAGAGATTCTTTTTGAGTAAAAATTAATTATAAATTAAAACTTTGCTAACTGCGATGCAATCAAGGTACATGAGAGAGTACTAAAGTACTAATAATAATAATAATAGCACGAATTGCTAATTTTTATTTTGCTAATTTTAATGTTCATTTTTGTAGTAGGATTTTCCTAGCATGCAATTTTTGTTTTATGCCGTAAACTATAAATTCGCCAGGAATAATAAAAACCGTTGCACTTAGCATCAGTAAGTAAATCATAAAATGATGGTGCAGCATTTCAATTGACAGAGGCTTCCCAGTCCCTTCGTCATGTTTAATTACTCTGGTGTAATTTTTGTTGCCTCTATCTGTGGCATTTGAAACAGATTGAGAGTTTCTGTCCCACAAGGCGTAAATACCAGATTCATATAAATTAGATAAAATTTTCTGGAAAAAATCTACGAAATAATTTCGATGTAGCACTCCCCATACATAATTCATTGTAAGCTCTTCTGCTATGGAGTTATTTAGTAAAACGGTAATCGAAGGATGATAGTTTTTCAGATAATGTAAAAGAATGTCAACTTTTATGTTGTCGTCAATAACTGCAAAGCTTGAATTTATTGATTGTTCACCAGTGTATGTTTGTAATGTTTTGTGTTTTTGGATTTGCTCAAATGATTCTACAAGTGATGTTGTTTTGGGATAGTACACATATTTTCTAAATTCGGAAATTGGCGAGTAAATATCCTTTTCATAATCTTTGCTTTTCAGGTGAAGATTTTCTCCAATCTCGATGAAAGGAAAATGGTATTTGTCCCATATAGTTTTATTATTAGTTTTATAACACACTCGTGTACGATTTACTCTTTTACATGAGTTCAACTTGTATACTTTAAATACAACATCGTTAGTGAAAGCAGGCATTCCTGTTTTCATGATTTCATAAAATGAAGTAGGAGCACCAGGTACTATTTTATGCATTACTAGATAAAGAATCATTCCTTTGTAGGCTGCAGAAATGCACAAAATTGTAGAAAACCAGAATGAGAGCAGTAATCTTTGCCGAGACGTTATTCGCATATTTTGATCCAAGGAAATTAAAAGCACCGTCAGAAATTCATCAAAATAATTACGTTTATCAAAAGTGTTATAGTTAATGTAAAAGGATAGGAGGGCTATTATGAACACAGAAATGAGAAACAAAATCCAAATCCAGACATCGAAAGGTTTCCACAATTTGAATTGGTATGTTTCTAAATTGGGGAAAATATAAAGAATAGGCAAACTAACTGACTTTTGACCCACGGTCATGATATCGTAGTTTATGCTCATAATTTGAAAATACTCTAGCAATGTTTTGCATCTCTGAAAAGTCCAAACATCAATTAGGGCCTTTTGACCTCTTTTCAATACATTTAGAAAAGTTACATTCAGAATTTCCCTAACAGATTGCAAAGTACACTTTTGTGGTGAGGAATCGCTGTATTTTTGATATTTTGGAAAGCAGTCCCTATTGTTGGATAAAATAATATCGGACAATTCGTTGTATTTAAGCATTGCGATAGCTAAGTGGGTAAATTTAATTTGAAGTACAAATCCATTGCTATTTCGATTTAATGTATTCCATTGAAAATCCAGGTCTGCTAAAGAAGTCACTTTTCTTCCAGAAATAGTTTCTTCGTTTTCGCCGTAATAGTAATCACTGCATGTCATGCAGAGACTCAAAAGGCTCCCTTTCCTGGTTGCTACAAAAAACTTTGCCAGTGACCCGATATCAATTATACGGTTACTTTGGCTCCTATCCCATTCGTGTAAACTTGAAGGCATATAATCCAACGTGTTTAACAATGTGTACAATTTATAATTTGTTGTGGGCAAATACAAAACGATGTAGTGAGGATTTTCAAGTGGCAATTCAACCATATCAATTTGCTCAATTATGTTTCTTGTTAGATTCTTTACCTTAAAACTATCAAAAGTATCCATATCGAACATGATTGTTGGATACAAAAATAATGTTGCACGACATTCCGAATATTTCACTTTACTGTATCCTCGGGCTGTAGTATTGATCCCTTTTTTATTCCAAATCTCTCTTGTTTGAGGCTTTTGGCCCATATTTTTAGTTACAACTACTGGAGTCAATGATGAAACAAAACCGGCAATGAAGAATTCCAAAGAGAAATTCAAACCACCAAATTCGGTGTCTTTGATGTGGATTGTGCAATTTTCAAATATTTTAAACGGAAATTCCTGATCACTTTTTGAAACTGATGAACATGTACATTTTGAAAAAAAGTAATGAAACACTGTAAGCAGTATGCTTATTTGCTTTCTCATCATTGAAAAGTTTGTGGTCACGAAAAGATAAACTTAATTAAATGGACATTATTTACTGCTTCACTGAAATAAGATTGACATTTGCATTAAATTATCAACTTGTGTTTTTGGTAAAATGAAAGTGTACCTCTTTTGTATGCTCAAAAGCTTGAGAACCGACCTTGAAAGTTGTCTATAAACGGCCTGCGTATAAAACAAGCAAATGTTTTAATGTCGTTTTATTACTTCTTCATTACTGTATGTATACATTTTTCATACATACATAATAATGTAGGGAAAGGTTAGTCCGAGGACTATTTCTTGTTCTTTACCGATCCTTACCTTACACTTGTATACCAGTTTGCTATGCCAAATATTAGGGCTCCTCGTAATAATCCTCATTTCAATAATGTATCTACGTGTGTTTAACAGAGTATTAAAACGAAGACCCTTCTTTAATAACGTGTAATTTTTATCCCCAGGGCAAACGTAATTCATTCCAGCGAATATACCTATTTCATAATTAATGTAGTTGGAAAGAATCTTTGTTCTCATGTCCTAGGCTTATCAATACTTTTGCTATAGAATACTCTTTGTCGATTTCTTGCATGAATAGAGAAAAGTAAAGTAACGGGCATTATTATGCAAAATATAATTGATGTTATATGCGATTTTATTTCAATTGGTAAACGGCTATCAGAAGTTTTGGTCACGGCTATAATTTAGCAGTAACTATACATGATTAGTAGTGAATACATGAATTTAGCAGTGATTAATACAGTTAGCAGTGATTGTACATGGTTAGCAGTCATTATAAGGTTTGGAAAAATTAGACGTTAATGAACATGTTATGATTCTATATTTGTTGACGTAACACGTAAATTGGTTAATTATTTATGAATGTCAGCTGAACATTAAAATGTAGTTACTATATAAATTTGAAGTTATTTTAATGCACTGAAACAATTCTCATGCATTTTTTATATTGCATGCTTAATTCCAATTTCCTTTTTCAATCTTGATACTTGAACTTGAACTTGTGAAACATAATAAATTCTAAAGCGTGATGAATTTCTTGAGGTACATGTAAGAGAACTAGATGCTGGTATTTATTTTAAGCGATACGCGCCAAGGTTGATGCACTCAAACTAGAAATGAAATAAACAGTTCAGATTCATTGAGGCAACTGACTCACATAGGATACAGCTATAACTCTCCTTAAGCTTCAGCCCACGAAGGACGAACTCTGATGGCTGTAGTTTTGGAAAAATTTTAAATTGCATGTTAGTTTTCAACTTATCGTAACCCAAATTTATACCATTAGTCGTTTTAAGTAATAGGTCAATTCTGTTTAGTTAACTAACCAACGAAAACTTGTCAGTGGATCGGGAAACAACGGAATATTGACAACTATTTCTAGCCGTCAAAGCACAACACCCTAGTTTTCCGCCATCAACTGTGAACTTGACATGGTTTGTTTTCCTACTTTATTTTCCCAGCTATTATTATTATTGCGTAAACGTTATTATTGAAATATTTTTGAACTGAAATATTAGGGCTGATATTGTAAATACACTCCTTAATATTTATTATTTACTTGTATTATGTGTTGTCCTATTGCTATGATGCAAATGCAAATGTTGACAAAATGTGGCTTCATTTTCAGTTATTTGTTTTTATTTTAAATCAGCGGTTTTCACTTCCCCTTGCCCTTTTGGCAGTGTTGATTCTTAATTAATTCGGCTGAAGTATCTTCTAAAGCTCATTACTGAAAAATTTATATAAACACAAATATTTATACAAGTGTGAAATATGAATACTTCAGCATTCGGCGATTCCTTGTTCCGTGTTTAGTTTCACTTAATTTTTGAATTTTTATTTTAGGTAGCCAGTTGAAAGTATTATGGCAAATAAACTGCTTTTCTTTTTACTAGAGCCTGTGGACTACTGTGGAGGCAATGAGTTGTAGTATAATGATATTGATAAGTTATTTGGTGTTCTTCAATTAATGTTTAACAAATACTTTTTTCAAATTTGCAGGGAGTAGAAGTCGTGGCGGAGTGGAGTAGCCAGTATATGTAATGTTAGAATGAAGAAGTCGTATTAATTTGTGGAAACAGTAAGTCGTATACAAACCCAACACTAACATTTTAGAAATTGTAATTACTTTTGAACTGAAATAATCGAAATATTTCATCATTTTTGTGTAAATACAGGTTAAATACTTTATTTCAATACAAAAATGACGCTGTATTCTTGCACTCACTGTGATTATCAAAATCAGCATCCCTGTAATGTCAAGACCCATATTACTCGCCATCATAAAATAAAGAATCCGAAAATTCACGAATGCAAGTTTTGTGGGAAAATGTATGCGAATTTGTTTCAAATGAAAGCTCACATGGGAAAGACTTATTGTACAAATACGAACAAAGAATTTGCTAGGAACCTACAAGCAAAGTTATCACAAAGACGTTATTATGACTGTTCAAAGTGCAATTATCGCTCGTGGGTACCTGGAAATGTCATTCGTCATATGATTGACAGGCACAATATAGCTGAACCGAAAATTTTCAGATGTGACTATTGCCACCACATGTATGCAAATGCAACCGATTTGAATGTTCATGTCAAGAAATGTCAAAATAAAAAATCGAATGTTATTTCGACAAAGAAAATTCTCTCTAACGGTGAAGGTAGTGACAGTGAGGAAATGACCGACGAAAGTGAAGTAATTGCTACCCCACAGAAGAAACCAAAAAATGTTAAGGTAACGGAAGCTAAAAAATCCGGAGCTGTCAATAGAAAAGTTAGTTCTGCTGGACAGCAAAATAAAAAAGTAGAAATAAGATGGTTCAAGTGCTTGTTATGTAGTTATCAGTCAAAGTATCCGAGTCATATACGAAGTCATATGAAGAATGTCCACAGGGTGGCCAACCCCATGATCAACGAATGTGAGTTCTGTGGAGGCATGTTTCGAAATTCATACATTCTTAAAAAACATATGTCTACATGTGGGAAGCCCGGAAATGTTGACGAGCAGGTAACGCCTCCTGCAACAGCGACAGAGCTTTACTTTGACTGTCCCGTTTGTAGTTTTAGATCAGGAGACAAGCATTCTCTTCAGCAACATATGAATTCAGAACATAATACAAGTCCACACGAGGTGTACAGATGTAACATATGCCAAGAAATGTTTCAATATGGAACAGAGCTAAAAGCGCATATAATGAAGTGTCAAAAACACAATAAAAATGAAAATGACAACCAGCAGCGCAAAAAAAGAAGTAGCTCAAGTGCCCTAGGAGAAAGTTCTGCAAGTAGAATCAAAGTAGAAAGTTTCGCCAATAGAAACAAAATTAGTAAGCAAAATCTCCAGACGTCAGAAATTAAGGAAGAAATGACATCTCCGAAAATGAAAAATTCTAGTAATCTTAAAACTTCTAATATGTACAGAAAAGTCAACAAGCAGATTAATTTTGTAAAGCAAGCTAGGAAAAATATGGAGTCAGAAGTTAAGTTTGTGAATTGCCTGAAATGTAGTTATAAATCAAAGTATCCAAGTCACATTCGAAGTCACATGAAAAAGGTCCACGGAGTGGCTAACCCAAAGATCAATAAATGTCAATATTGTGGGGAATTCTTTCAAAATTCATTTGTACAAAAACGTCACGAAGAGACTTGTAAGAAAACTGTTCAAGAAATGTCGAATCGAGTTACGAAAACGCGATTGATAAAGAGAAAAGTCAATAACCTTAACCGCCGTGTCAATAAAGTCCCAGTGAAACTGTACCACTGTAAGCAATGCAAAAAGGTGTGTACAACTTTCCTAGAATTACGAATTCATAAGAAAGAAGCCCATTATACAAGACCAAGCACCGAACTTGACATATATAAGTGCTTAAAATGTGATTATGAATCGATGTACACTTGTTCAGTTCGTGCTCACATGAAAATGACCCACAATGTGACGAATCCTAAAATACACAGATGTAAGTTTTGTGGGGAAATGTTTCAGAACTTGTACCAGTTGAAAGGTCACATGAAAGAAACATATTGTGTTAACACGAACAAAGATTTTGCGAAAAAGTTATCCGAAGCTCAGAAGAAAAGGTGGAAATATTACTGCTCGATATGCAGTTATATTGCTGGATACCCACAGTGCATTCGTTCTCATTTACGGGTGAAACATCATATTAACGATCCCAGATTTTTTAAGTGTGAACCATGTAGGGAAATATTTGTAGACGCGTCACAATTGAAAAAACATAAGTGTGGGAAAAAGCAAAGTATTGCAACGACAGCAAAATTAGCTCGCATCTCAGAAGAAAACGGACGGAAACGTATTATAAAAAGTAGAAAAGCTTCTTTCAGTCCTCAACAGACAGAAGACGCAGACGACGATCAGGCAATTTATGTCTGTGATGCTTGTGAATTAGCGTTTGACACTAGTTTGGATTTTGAGAAACATAAAAAGTTGTCTAAGTGTTCAAAATTGGGAGTAACCTATAGAGAAAAAAAAGTCTTTGGAAACTCTTTACTGATGACTAAAGCATCCCTCAACCGGGCCACCAAAGACCCACTAGAAAGTTTTGATTGTTCAGATACACCTTCCAGTTCTAATGATTTAAATGACTCTAATAGGTTCAGAAACAAAAAATCTCCGTTAAAAGAAAAAATAATTCCATACTCCAACAGTTGTTCCTTATGTAATGAATCCTTCCATTCTAAAGGGGAATTCGATGCCCATTTGCTTCTTATGCACAGCGAGTCACCAACAAAATCCAACTTTGACCTAAACGACGAAGAAAACCTTCAGATCATGGAATCAGATGATGCAAATGAAGATTTGACTGTTACAACAGAAATGCCCGAATACGACGAAGACTTCGAAATTATTGAAACCAAAGAAGAGGATATTACCGAGCATAATGAAAACCTGGAAGAGTGTCAAGATAATCATATACTTCCTTTATCCGACTCCGACATGAAATCAACAGATTCGTAAGTTTCTTTAATATCGATTTTTTTCCTAGCTAGACTTAAAATTTGAAATTACAAAAAATTAATGATGGATGGGATTCGGGGATGTCTCCCCCAAATCCAAGTTAGCTTTTAGGTTTTTCATTTTGCAATGGACGACTAGTTTCAAACTTTTATCAAGTCCTTCTGTGCATAGTAGCGCTTACAAAGTAGGTTTAGTGACACTTATTGACTATTGACAGGACGGAAATAACTTATGATAAAAAACTGTCTATTTAAAAGTTGGTAAAAAAACTCCAGAACTTGCAAAATTAATGTAAATCGAAACCTACTTTGTTAGCACTACTATACACAGAAGGACTTGATAAAAATTGGAAGCTATTCATCCATTGCAAAATAAAAGACCGAAAAAGCTAACTTGTATTCGGGGGAGACACTGTTCATTCATTTTTACATTTCTCAATACAGTTATTTATGTATAGTTATGTTAAATTTGATTGCAGGACCTCTGTGGAAGATCTTTTATTTCTGCAACTTGGTGACCCTGCTGTATCAACAGAAGAAGTTCCGCAAGTCTTACAGTGGGTGTCAGATCAAGAAAATCCTCAACCAGAGAATGGAGAACAATTAGACTTGTCTTCATTTCCTCCTGATACTGTATTTTACACATATGAGGGAGATGAAATCGATTTGGACGCTCAGGGGAATGAAGAAACAATATACTACACATATGAATATTTAGATGACGCAAATTTAGGCGAAAATGTGATTGTACCCGATGAAAGTGCGAACTGGCAACTTAACGAAAATGAAGCACCTGATTCTACTTCTGAAGTTCCCGTCGAAGAGGTGATTGTAGCAGAAAGCTTAGTTGTAGAAAACGAATTCGTCATTAAAGAAGAGGCGAACCAGTGTACGCTTTGTGGTATTATATGTGTAAACAAAAGTGCATTAGTTATTCATATGAAAAAACATGAAACTTAAAAAAAACTTTGGTATACAATAATGGATGAGAATGATGTCAATTTTAAGAAGCTGGTTTGTTCGTATAGCTACTATGATTATGATTGCTAAGACTTTTATAGATATGTTAGCTGTAATTAGTCAAATCAGGCATTTACATAACTGCCTGAAAAGAAACCACCGGCTATTTCCATTTAGCAGAGGCATTTTACTAAACGCCTGATTTAACTAAATACAGCTAACAGATATATACAATTACTGTACTACTTCGCTACTATTAATTAAGATATTTGTCAACAGCCTTAAAAATAGAGTGGGAAGGTAAACGTATAAACGCACGACGTAAATCATGAAATGATAAATGGCATTCAAAACTTCAAAACTATTTAATATTTAATTATGTGAATTATTCCTGCAATAATGCATGTTACAGATTTATTACCCTGTTATATTGTTTACTTATGTATATTAATTATATATGTTCCAATAATTGTATTTACGTAACATAAACCTTTTTTAGAAAATAAAATATTTCTTTTAGACAAAAAGGAGGAAAAATATGTTGAAGCTTGATTGAATAATTTGCTTCTGATGCCAAACGAAAGCATTATCGATAATTCGTTGAATTACCTGTTTTCTAGATGTAGGTGTATTATATATTGTCAATCGTACGAGAATTACTCTACCATTGAAAGAGAATGATATGTAAATAAACGTATTTTATTTTTGGCCATTGCTATAAAGCTTGTGGATAGCATTATAAAAGCACCATGTACATACAAATAATTTTGTAATTTTCTCTGGACGTTGCAGTTTTTAATGGTAACAATAAATGAAGTCAAGATAATGGCTAGATAGTATTCATATCATAAATGGCTGACTAAGGAATAACAATCGCTGTAAATAAGTATCAATCATGCTTGTAAGCAATAAGACATTAAATGTTTATAAACTACAATGTTACCATTGTCGATACGATATTCAGCAGTCGAACTCCTTTCCTAATCTGAGGGCATTAAAAATCTTCCATTGTGAACATTGTGTGTGAATAATAAAATTAGGAAATTAGATTGAATCATTTTATAGGTTTTGCAACTGTTAACTGACTTTTGTAAGATATTTATTACTAACCATGTATGTATGTGTAATATAATCTCTTTGTGCACATTTAATAAACACATGCTGATTAGTTTCAATCTACATTATTTCCAATTTCATGATGTCACATCATGCAATACTAAAAGATATGGGGTGACATAGCAAATTGTGTCTAGTGGTCTGAAAAACGGGAATTTAGCTATATTTTGTAATACTTGGTTCATGGACTAATATGGACAAAATTATTTTGGTGGGATTTTGTAGCTAAAGGTGTAGTCATTTAAAAATTGAATGTATATTATAAAACAATCAGTAACGATTAAGCCTCAATTTAGGTCTTCAGCTCAAGGCCCAAGTTGAATTCATTTAAGAAATTCCGTTTTTCCCTGGCTTCTACATTAGTATTTTATATTTTACATATCTTAGCATTATTTTTTTTAACTTTCCATGAACCTTAGTTTAACTACTAAAGAAATTAATACTCCGTTGAATTGAACACTTAAATATAATATAAGGGACAACAAGGAATAAGTTATTGTAAAAAGGAAATAGATAATTGCATTTAAGACCTTTTGTGAATTGTTAGTTCAAATCCTCAATTATAAGGAGTAACGCCAACTTTTTAAATAAAATATGCCACTATCGACAAACTATCGAGCAAGAGTTAATTTTCGTTTTTCTGAATTATATACATACTTTTTTCACTTGACAATTCTATTTATTGAAGAAATCTGTCCCGACAAGCTGATATTTCTCTAAATAATTTAACGAATTAATTTAATTACCATATTTGTTGTGGCAGAATCTTTGCTTTTTGTGGATACGGACACTTTTAACTTTTATAATACTTATTAACTAAAAAGCAGATAGTTTAGAAAATAGTGAAGAGTAATAAAGATTTTCATTTTATAACACCCGATTTCCATTTCACCAACCAGATTTAATAGCAGGGCCCATTTTGGAAATTTCTCAGATAGTCAAGCAGCACATTATGCTCATTGGTATTATTACTGTTATAAAATTGTATCTGAAGAACCGCATAGGTTGAAAACAGGCTGGCCAACTGTAAATAAAGCAAAATTCAAAATTTCCATTCAAAAAGAGTTTCATTCTACCACTCTGTAGTGTACGCCAGAGAAACCTCAACCAGAGAAATGCTTTTTTAAACTATTTTAATGAATTTTAGTGATTTTGAAAGAATGAAAAAGTTTAAAGAAAGATAAAACTGCACAGAAAATTTTAAAAGATGTGATAAAGGACATTATTCAGAATATATATACCATTCCGATAAAGCTGTAGGTAATAGTAAAGAGAGAACCACACCCAAGACCTATTTCCACTGCTGAGGAGTCCCATTTTAACAATTTGCATAGCCGGTTTCGTGTTTTTGGATGATCGTCTATCTTTTCCTTTTCTTCACTACATAACTCTTCCATTTCGTACCTAAATAGCCACTCATTTAGTGCGTTTACCTGAAATGAAAATAAAAGTATACTAAACAATTTTTCAAAATTATGGTAAATTATGTTTAATTGGTTTAGTTTCTTAGAAAATAGCCTAATTATTTGCTATCTTTAGACACTCTTCGATATCTCCAATTTAATAATCTCATTTTATGAAAGTTAAAGCAAAATTCTGTACTCCGAGGGGATATTCTTCCAAATATCAAAATTGAAGTTTTCAGGTAATTCAAATGTCTACCTAGAGTTTTGAATGATGTGAAAGAAAATTATTGGCTGTGCAGTGTATGTCATTTGTAAAGAATACAGACATAGGAGATGCATAAAAAATTAATTATTATTAAGTCAGATAGCAGTTTGTCAAATGTAAAGGCAGTTTACATAATCATAAGTTACATAAACATAAGTTTACATAATAGGATTTTTTCTTCAATTTACGTCAATTTGAAATACTAACATAAATACAAATTTTCAATGAACGCTAATATTTTATGATAAGCCAACTAAATGTACACTTATGCTGCTAAAACATTTTGTACCTTACGATTAGCTTCTGCGGCGATGATCAAAACAATTAAGATGGTAGCCGCTCTTGTGTAAAACACGAGTTCGATAAGGAAATGACCAACATCCAAAAATATCCAACGAAGAAGACTGCATAGGAATCTCAGCGTGTAAATTGCTACCAAATTACCCGAAAAAATATTGATGAAATTTGACGATTCCCGAATGTAGCGGTAGTAAATGGAAACCTAAAAGCAATACATATTACTATTATAACTAAAGGGCTTGTATTTAAGTGTACCTAAAAAATAATCGTTTTACCTCATGTAAATACATTTAGCTAATAAAAAGTTTCATTACTCGAACTGATAATATACTAGTTCCGAGTAATGATACTTGAGACCGGATAAATATTTATTATCTAAATGTATCTATATAAGAGATAAAACGATTATTTTTCTTGAGGCAAAGCGATTAATTTTGAGGCGCATTTATGTATTTCTCTAATTAAGGATACCTAAATAAATTATCTATCCTATCCCTTTATCACACTTAGCCAAAGCAGTTATAGCATCCTTTCATGGGAATGGTTCATGGTGTAAATCATTATTTCATAGAACCTAATATCATAAAACATGGCATGCAAACGTCAATTAGATTTTATTGTAAAATGCAAACCTTAATGATGTCTTTTCTTTTGCTTTCTAAAATGCGTGAAAAATGTTTGCAGCATTTATGAACATAGAATGAAGACGTTAATGCAGTTAATATCAATAAATCCTGCACTATGTCGACATAAACATCAACTAAGAGGTAAATAAAGGTAAATATTTTAAATGACAAATTTTGATCATAAAAGGAAATATAAGTGTAAGGACAATCAATCTTGTAGAAGCATCTCAAGGCATCTGCCATCTCCAAAATCCAGGATTCCCCACCTCTCCAATATTCCCCGTACCAAAACAAATTGTGTAGAACAGAACGAGTAAGTTAATACATCCCCCATAAAAACGTGATCAATCTTATGCTAGTTAGTCGAATCTGAAATAAAAATGAGCATACTCTTTTAGCATTTATTTTTTATTAAATAGAATTACGATCATTAGTGCTTTTCTTACCTTTTGTTTCGAAGATTCACCTTTTTGTGAAAGATTAAGTAGGTCAATGATAACCTGTTTTTTTGTCCATGCGGTGTAAATGATTAGGAAGTGCGATGCATAAAATGACAAATTATCAATTAAATTGAACATTGTAGGAGGGTGACGAATTATATTCAATGAAAACTTGTCTTTTAATTTCTGGAAATTCATTAGATAGACCCAAATGACAACATTTAGCAGTGCTGTACATACCTAAATTTAAAATTCCAATTCAGTTTTATAGAATAGTAAAATGCGATTACAAGATAACTTATTTTCTACTTATAAAGCTTATACCTTTTGCACT
This sequence comes from Yoshiicerus persimilis, assembly GCA_020352615.2. Taxonomy (NCBI): domain Eukaryota; kingdom Metazoa; phylum Arthropoda; class Collembola; order Entomobryomorpha; family Tomoceridae; genus Yoshiicerus; species Yoshiicerus persimilis. The sequence goes on from CM036940.2 coordinate 47,223,345, forward strand.
GTGTTTGTGTGGATGGCGTATGTGCCGTCGTCTGTTCTCTTAATTGTGAAAGGAGTTACACAAGTGTAATAAGTAAGTTGGAAGAGTAAGAGCAAATGCTGAAATTCATTTGTTCGGATTTCATCAGAATTTTTGAAAAAGGTGGAAATGGTTTTAGAAAATTGATTAGAAAATTCAAATATAGTATGCATACTGGAGAAATTCAGAGTTGTTAAATTGTGAAGCAGTTGAAGCACCAAGAAATGTTTGAATGTTGCTGATGATTACATGCCACTGCATAACCTAATTAATTTTATGTGAGGAGGATAGCCCCTAATGCAGATAATTAACGTATTAAATGGTTATACTGCAGATCCTGGACTGACTTCTTTAATTATTACTTTATCAATAATTAGTTTTTACGTATAGCATCACCATGTCAACATTTATTGCCCGGTGACACGCAGAGCATCATAATTTACCAAAATGAAACTTAATTTTTCTAAAAATGCCATGTAAATAGAAAAGTGGATACCTTAATCAGTATAGGTCAATATATATATGTCTATATCTGTCTGTCTGCTAATGGGTATTGAATGTAATTGAAACTTTTAGTGGGTCTTTTTGGGAGTGACAAAAATGAGGTCTATCGATTAAATTTTTAAGATTTAAAGTTGAAAAGTATATGGTCAGTGGTTTGTGTAAGCAAGCAATAGGAAACGGAGCATTTGGGTCTCCAAAAAACAAAAATTAACCGTTCATGATTTTTTAATCCCCTCTAAACTTTCAAATTTTTCTTATTTTTGTTAGTGACTTTCTACTGCGTAGAAATTTCCGGTTATCCATTTTTTGAGGTCTTCCTGCAGCTAAATTGTGCAACTTTGCCTTATTTTGCCAAAACATTTTTCATTTTGGACTAGGCATAATAGGTTCTATGTGGACTTGAATGCTGCTCTTGTCAGCAAATATTTTACATCACGAACTCATGAATGATACCGCAATTTATTGCCATGCAATTCAAGATTTGCATACAAAATTACTCTCGTTATACACATAAAACGTATTGGTTTAGTCCATTTCGTGTTGCCTGTTATTAAAACACAAAGTAGAGTATGATGTACTAATGGATTGCAAAGAAGTTGTAGGAAGTAATGAAGCGGGGGCGGGGGTACTACATTCACGACCTATCTATTTTTGTGACTAAGGACTCCCAACACGTAAAACAGTAATTCGTCTTTTATATATAATCTTAAAGTAAACATCTCTAAGCGTGTAAGTTACGTGCTTCATCAGTAAGATGTGTCAACTACAAACGGACACATAAGCGTAAAGTTTCAGCTCCTAAACTAGTGCTATAGGAATTAGAAAGTAATTAGGTAAATCAAAGGAGATTACCTTATAAAATACTTTAGAAAGTCATAACCCCATTGAACTGTGTTTATGCATGAAGTGCTGAAGTAATAAATTGACGCAGACCGTTTTGGGAAAAGGGAATTTCCCTTTCAAAGAAATAGTAAGTCTTGTGCACGGAATTCCTGAAATCATACTTTTAATTTTCTTTGCTTCACTAAAACTTGCTATTGCAGTTTTAACTCCCATTATGACATAATTATGCATTCATATAAAGAAGTGTAATTAAATACATTTGTCTTAATTGTGCCCTCTAAATATGGGGTCAAAATGAGCTCTAGATAATATACTTTGGATAGTACCATGCATGATAGGGTACAAAAAGACTCCACTAAGGAAATGGCTGGAATGCATGAAAAACAAATGAAAAGCACATCGAATTAATATGAATTAACACAAAAAAGGGTTAAACCTTTGTGCAATTTACCAATGTATAATCTGAAGATCTTAAATTCTTCCTACGGTTCATATGATAATAATTACTTATCTTCACGGAATACGGTTAATTAGTGTTTGTTTAAAACCGAAAAAATTGTTATGCTTTCGGGTACAACGGGGTATTATTAAATATTGAGTGATGGCATAATGCGACGCAAACTGTGATACTTTATTTAAAGCCATAGATATAGATATACTATTCATTCAGGCATTCCAAAGGCTTTCGTCTATAGTATTAATCTAAATGGAATCAACAAAACCTTCATCACTACAAGCTGTCTCCCGACTATAAGCGTGCAAACAATAAGTGCTAACATGGCGAATTTGATGAGGGGATGGATCATGTTGACAATAATCGTGTCTACTATCGTTCCTTGTTCCTCTGAGAACTGGAATGCGTCATTTAGTATAGTAAGACCCAGAACGTGCAACCTAAAACCGATGCAACACCGTAGATTAAAATGTGTTCCGATTTGCTTGAACCTATACATAATATTGCAATACATTATGGCGTACATTTTATTTTGCATATACATATTAATACTCTGATTCTGATCTTATACAGTAAACAACAGTGAAAACCACTACACTTATAGAATTATACTTTTATGAGCAAGGGCTACGAAGTCGTGGATTCTCCACGGTGGAGATTGTTTATAGCGTCTCTGTTCTGTTTCAAGCAATTCAGTCTGCCATTTTATTTTACTGTACATACAGAGCGAGTTATGTTGGCTAACCTTGAAGTATTATGTAGTGGTAACTACTATAATATAAGCATTAATTGTGCACATATTTTGGTAGGAATAGCACTGATGGCTTTTTCTGTCTGCTGCTTGCAGCTGACAGTTCAGAGGAGTGCGTGTTGACATTTTGCGTTTTTTAGCACTGCTTCTTTCACAAATAAATGATTGACGAGATTGCCCATAGAACTGCAACTGCATAATCAAAGTTAAATTGAGTGTTCGTAAAAGAAGCTGTGAGGGTGGTTTTATCAACAATTGAAACAAATTATTAAGGAAAATCGTCAAAGATGTCATTTAGAGGAGATACTACAAGCAAGGACGAAAAAATAAGTGAAGAAGGTAAGTAAGTTGTTCATAAATATCTATTTACCAAATCCGATGATAAACTGTTTTTGACTTCAGATACAGATTGACAGTGTCATTTACAAGGTGACATTTTATATTTGCCATTTTCGATTATAAAGCAGTAGAAAGCATAAGATTTTAAAAAGTTGTCAATTTTGTTTTGCTTGAATGATGCAGTTGTATGCGATTACAAGGCTTGACAGAAGGTTATTCGAATTAAAGAAAGTTGGAATTAAAGTTAGGGATTCATTATTACAAAAATGTCCCTTTGATAGGAAGAAATGAAGTGGACCTCTATGGAATAAAAATAACACCCGAATGATAACAAAACGTCTGTTTGAAAATGAAATTGCAAACGATAAGCAAAGGATTATGTAGTTTTTAACGTCTAATTTACTAATTTCAGAGATCTGTACTTCGGCTTTGGCGAGGTGTAAAAGCATGAGTTGCAAGCGTCGGATTAGCTCGAAACCTCGGTTAGGGGATTTGGGGGAAAATGACAAAGGTGAACTAACTTTCAGATGTTCATTGTGCGATAAAAGCTTCAAAAGTGGACTCACACTCAAAAGGCATACAGAATCTCATTGTTGGAAGCAGACTATCACCAAAGTGTGTCTGGAATCCCAAAAGAAGAAATTCGTTTGCTCCTTCTGCAACAAAACTTTTACAAGGTCAAATAATTTGAAACACCACGAAAGAAGTCACACTAAGCAGAAGAAATCCTTTCGTTGTAAAATTTGTGGAAAGGAATTCGGTCAACGTAGTCGTTTAAAGAGTCATGAGCATATCCACAGTGAAGAGAAACCATTTACTTGCTCCTTCTGCCAAAAGACCTTTGCTAGGGAAAGTAATTTGAATGATCATATAAAACTTCACACTGGAGAAGGGCTCTTCAGCTGCGTCACGTGTGGAAAAGCATACATTAAAAATAATCACTTAAAGAGGCATGAGAGAAACCACAGTGGAGAGAGACCCTTCATTTGCACCACTTGTGGAAAAGGATTCAAATTTAGTAGTGACCTAAAGAGGCACGAGAAAATCCACACTGAAGGAAAACCATTCAGTTGTTCCTTTTGTCAACAGAAGTTTAGAACACGTTATAAATTGAATGACCATATAAACATTCACACTAGAGAAAGACCCTGTAGGTGCCCCACTTGTGGAAAAGGATTCTCCACAGGTGGTCACTTACGTAGGCATGAGGCAACCCACAGTGGACAGCAACCATTCAGTTGTTTGTTCTGTCAAAAGACTTTCATTGAAAAATGTCAATTGGAAATTCATCTGAGAGTTCACACTGGAGAAAGACCCTACAGGTGCACCACGTGTGGAAAAGAATTCTCTTCAACTAGTAGATTGCATGACCATCAAAGAGTCCACACTGGAGAAAGACCCTACAAATGCACAACGTGTGGAAAAGATTTCATTTCAAATAAATACTTACAGGCACATGAGAAAACTCACACTGGAGAAAAAAAGGTCACATGTTCAATTTGCAAGAAAGTATATTCAGAGTTAAGATGTTTGCAGAGACATTTTATAATTCACACTGGGGAGCAGACACCTTTTCTTTGCAAAGTTTGTGGAAAGCAATTCTGAAATTCCCATTGTTTACTAAGACATGATCGCGTGCACGGTGGACTAGGTGGAGAGAAACAATTCAGTTGCATCTTCTGTCCAATGATCTTTCCTACACAAAGTACTTTGGATTTGCATCTGAGAATCCACACTGGAGAAAGACCCTTCAGTTGCAAAATATGTAGAAAAGGATTCTCATGCAATGGAAACTTACGGGCTCATGAGAGAATCCACACAGGAATAAGGCCATTCTGTTGTTCCTTCTGCCAAAAGAAGTTTACTGAACGTAATGCTTTGAATAGCCATACAAGAATCCACACTGGAGAAAGGCCCTACAAGTGCTCCACTTGTGGAAAAAAATTCATTAGAAGTTACGCCTTACGTGCACATGTGAGAATCCACGGACAGAAAATATTCTGTTGTTACTTCTGTCAAAAGGTTTTCACTCAGCAAAGTACTTTGGACTTGCATGTAAAAATCCATACTATGGAGAAAGATCCTTCCGCTGCGTAACATGTAGAAATAACGTAACAATTGAACTTCTTGTGGAAAAAGATTCATTGACGGTTATTTACTCATCCATGAGACAATTTATTCACATCGGAGGACTACCCTTCGTATATGCAATTCACAATAGTGAAGACTGTGCACAGTCTAGTGAAACAAAGATTCACCCACTCAGGGGAGATGGCTTTTCGTTGTGAAGCTTGAGGAAAGAAATTTTCCCAATAGTGTAGTAAATTGAATCATCCTGAGCGACACAGTGGAGAGAAACCATTCCGTTGTTCCTTCTGTCAAAATATTAGTTTTCATTGTAAAAAGTACTTTGGAAGTCCATTTAAGAACCCACACTGGAGAGAGACATTAGTTGCACCACGTGTGGAAAAATATTCAGTGCCAGCTGTGATTGAAAAGGCGAGAGATTCCACACTGGACAAAGGCCGTATAATATATAAGTGCACCATATATTTGGAAAAGATGAACACTTTTCAAGCTGTTCATTAAAAGTACAGAAGAAAATCCATTCTGGAGAAAGACCTTTCGCTTGGGAAATTTCATTTTTCATTTAATTAAACTTTTACTAAACTTTCTACAAATGATAGTAATCCTTAACTTTTTGCTTTATATATGTACCTATTCTTTCAGATAGGAAAAACAGTGTTTTCAGTTCTGTGATTCTTGTTATGTTGTGGGAAAAGGACAAAAATGTTAGGGAATGTTACCAATCTTTAATCCAGGCCTACGATTTACACAATTTATTATGAACGTATTCTGTTTTAATTGGGCATTTTCTTTTAATTGTAACTTGTTTTTCCTTCCTAGTTCAGCATAAAGTACATTTTCTATTCGTGTATTTCGTTTACAGCTGCACACCTCTACCAGTTTATTTTGCCCTTGTACATTTTGTACGTATTGCAATAAACAATATTTAGGTTATCGGTGGTGAGATATATAAGTTAAGATTAAATTTGAGTTGTGAGCAGTTTGTTAAAAATGTCAAATATTAAAGTCAGTTTGTACGCTTTGATTACTTTTATTGTACATTATAATTTATGTAAAAGTTTCACGAGTTAATTCCTTTGATTTGACAATTTAGATGTGGAAAAACAATCATACAAAGTATCTCTAATTATAAGGCATTTTATTTCGGGAAGTAAGCAGTGCGACTGATGATCATCATATTTTGGCCAAAGTATCCACAAATCCAAATTATTTCCTTAAAATTAAAACATCCAAAATATATTAAAATATAAGTTTTATTGTATTTTGCATCTTAGATGATTAACATAGTATAATAAAACTCGTTCATAAAACTTAATTCCAAAAGTATTTATAATAAACTATAATTCTTACCCCCATTGATATCCTCCGTTGTTCATGGCATTGGAATTGGCATTAGCGACACCTCCGAATCCATTGTTGATTGCATTGGCATTAGAATTAGCGACCTGACCTCCCATTCCATATCCTCCCCATTGACGTTGCTGGCGAACGTTTTCATGTTTTTCTACAAGCATTATAGTTTGAATATCAATTATGGCTTCGGTTTAAAAACGTGATTAAAATTGAGTTGTACATACCAAATTTGACGTCAGTGGAGGGGGATGGTGAGGAAGTTGCGATATTGAGGGCAACAAAAAGGACGGCGGAGAAAAGGAAGATTGCTCTGGTATTCATGGTGAATTATTTAGATGAGAAAATTCTCTTTACAACGAAAGTTGTTATTTGGTTAAATGTTGAAGGAAGGCAAAGTGAGACTGATGATTTGAATATCAGTTGAACGTGCTTTTATAGCTGTCAATCTAAAATTCCGATTGCCTACCTTGACTACTTTTTTACAAATACGTGTATAAAATGTATTTATATAGGTTTTTAGAAAGTTGTAAAATCCCAAGTTGTTCTTTACTCTAGGACTTCCCCATTGTACTTTTTAAACTTGAGTATAAACAATTTCATTAATATGTTCTAGAAATACATTGGTATTTTCCAGACAAATAGTAATATAACGTATTTTTGTATTCCGAAATTAATACTTGCTCTTTTGGTTTACCATATACATATGTACATATTATACCTACAAAGTATTTTTTCTTTGGCCTGTGTATGGCGGTGGTATCTGGTATGCATGCACCAGGCAAATAAATACTAGCATACTCCATAAATTGGTATTTACTATAATCATCTATAATTAATGAATGTTTGCTAAATGAATAATTTCAAATTCTTTCAAGAGTTTTCGAAAGCACTTTTAACGAAATAACTAATTTCTATGATTGGAAAACATCTTCATTACATAGTGTACCTATAATGCTCATGAGTCATGATGACATCCTTATACATTTCAGCAGTAAACTGCTGCAAATAAGCCAACTTGTGAACAAGAAAGCATTTACTATAGGTGTCTAGATGTCCACAAAACGATAATTTCTACAAACTGTAAAGAAAACACTTTATTACCATATACATGCGTCGTAGACTACTGTTGTGGTGTTACGGCATTAAAATAAATGATAATACGAAATGGCAGAGTCTGAAATGATCATTCACAGTTTTCGTATGTAAAACTACATTTTATTTGTAAGGATTAGTAATTGGTCTCTGAAAATAAAGACCACAGTTTAAATCAAAGAATCATAGTCTGTGTATTAGTACAATCCGGGATTCCGTACAAGTTTTAAGTTTTGTATTTTTCCAACAAATGTGTTCTTGGTCATTAAACGTTCACGTGATTTTCTTTGAAAACACTATGCAACTCAGGTTTTCACGTGATTATCAATATCAATACACATGTAAAAACTGTTTTTCAGTAAAATTGATAAATATACATGCCAGCAGAATATATTTTGTACATAAAGATACAAGATACTCCGATAACAAGAATTCTCATCATACGTAGTACAAAAGCAGACTAATAATTACTTTAATATGTTTGTGCTAGTTTTCCTTCGTATTAAACAACAATCTTGTTTTCTTGAAATGCACAATTCAAACTTCAAACTGAACTACCCATGTATAAGCATAAAAATACTGTACCGGTTATACCGGGTACGTAATAAATAATAAGTGTAAAGGAATTAAATGAGAATACTTTTATTGAAAAAAACGAAAACACCTAGTATTGTTAGTATTGTAGGATATTATAACGTACAATTTTGTTTGAATGCTTTTATTTATGTAGATAAATATGTATTGAAATATTCAAAGGCTAACCTTAACTTATAATTTTTTGCTTAGGTAAATCTGATTATACCACAGTTAACAACAATAATAAGGGTGCAATAATGAGTGATCATTACAATGCTAACAACACAAATGAAGCCGTTTACTGCAACATTCTTTTTTTAAATAACTGTGCCTTCAATTATTTAGACCCAAGACATATATTACATATTACATGCATAATAGAACCCAACATAAATATTTTTTGAAATCCATTAATATTAACTTTCACAGCTACCTAATTTCTTTTACATTTTGCGAAAAGGAAATTTTCTTGTTTTTATAAAATACCTGGTAAAAACCAGTTTTGCATTTTAATTGAATAAATTTTAGGTTGCATGCATTTCTGTTTGATTTTCTTCCTCAGGTTGTAAACAGAATAATAAAGTATTTTGCCAGCGTGGTTTGGTGCTGATGTTATTTTTGTTTGCAGTGCATCGCATGTCTCATGTCTGAGTAACTTTTGGTCAATTATAACGAAAACCAAAAAATGCTCAAATTGAATGTTTATGAAAATAAAGTTAAAACGTGTTTTTGAGTAAGGTGAGGGAGTGTGGACACGAATTTGCATTTCCTTGTGATCGTCTAATTTAACTTACCCAATCATTCACAAACTTTGCATTATCTGGTTTATAAAAGGTGTTTACTATGAAAATATTATTCATAGACTGCAGTACCTGTTCCAACTTTCCATATAATAAGTTCTACTTAGAAAACCAGAACTTTCGGACGTTGAAGGTTTTTGCACTGAAAAAATAAAAACTTTCGTTCACTTTGCCGTACCAAAAAAGAAATACTACCAAACCCATGCTTTAATGTTTCAAATCAAGTCTCAGTCTCACATTTGTACTGCAAAAAAATTATTCATATTAAAGAATGATTTTTATTAAATCATTAAACTACATTCACTTATTCTTTGCAGTGATACTTATTCCTGTATTTTTATTTGTTTGTGTCAGATCTGAAAGAGAATTTCCAGTAAACTTAGAAATATACAGAAATTGTGATTTTTACATTTATTTTACTAAAACTAATGACACTGCAGAAGTGACTCTCTTGGAAAAAATCCTAACGATACACAGCTATTCGCAACCGCTGCTAATTTATTTAAACAATCATCCTCCTCAAAAAGAAGTCGGAAAGCATTATTTTCAAGGAGCAAGATGTTTGTGCGATGTAACAATAATTTTGAACCCCGAAAAGCAGAGTAATATTTTCGAAAAATTGAATTCATTTCGAGGTTATCGAAAACGGAGTGCATTTTTGGTAATTTTTAGCGAATCCATTACATTTAAAGAAAAGTCGTTTGCAAAGAAGCTTGAAACATTCTCCACTTTCATTTACATCATAATTTTGAAATCTAAAGAAGTTGTTGCTAATTATGGAGACATGGTCATAAAAGACCAAGGAACTCAAATTGCATTGCGAAGAAGTAAGCTATTTTTACAAGGGAGAAATATTTTTGTTGTCGGAAGTAGTGTTTGTGCAGAATCTCGCCATTCTAAGTCCTTTCCTCAATCTCCGTACACGTACGTGAGAAATTTTCAAACAGAAGATGATTACGATTGCGATTATTTCAAAATATTCGCCAGCAATATTGCAAATCATTTTAATTTCACTCCAGTTAAGAGAAATGGGATAGACTCAAGAACAGGCAAAAAAGTGTCCGCATGTGGAAGTATTTTTGAAGAGCAGGCCTACACAACGATTTCGTCCAATCCTGCCCTTAAATTTTACCTTTCGTATGACGAAAAAACAGTTATCGGATATTTCACAGAACCAAATACATTTGATGCAATTTCTATAATAACCTGGATCAGAAATGCATTTGATGGAATATCATGGGCACTTTTATTTCTCTTGTATTCTATTGTAACCATTTATGACTGCCTATTTAAAAACGTTAACAAGCTAAAAACACAAAATAATAGACATTTGAAGAGAGCAAAATTAAATTATATTCCAAATTTAATGGATGGCATTTCTATTCTTCTTCATCAAAATCATTCACAATTTTGCCACAACGTTTTTCTCCTTTATTCTTTTGCCACAATGTTTTTTGGCATATTATATGAGTCATATGTAACTAGTCAAGTTATTGCCAAACCTGAAGATGCAATAATGCAGAATTTAAAAGAACTAACCGACAACGGTCACAAATATATTTATAGAGTTGATTATTCTGATAAAAATAAAGATTTTGGAATTAATAATAATTCCCTTGCATACAGAATCCTAAGAAAATACCATTTATTGGAAAATGCAAATGAAACATCGATGCCTGTAAAAGTTACAGACTTTTCTCCTGAATCTTGGAAAGAAGTACTTCTGCGGTTTTTCAAAAATTTGGAGAAAACTCATGCTAAGCAGATTGTCCAAAGGGTCAAGAGTTTATCATCCCTAATTTCTTACCTACCAAAAACAATTTTATACAGTATGCTTAACAAACGTTTGCCGGATAGTACAATATATATATCATTTGCTCAACTTTTGGATCCTTCAAAGAAAATTGCTTTACCTATGAATGAAAGGCAAATGAAAACTGTCACCAGAAGTATTAAAATTAAAGATAGAACTTTAAAAATCGCTTTTGCTAAAGAAGAAGCCCTTAGTGAAAATTTGTTTATGAAGTTTGAGCAATGTTACAATAATGAATTTCATGAATTCACTACAAGTCTTTTTGAATCTGGTTTGACCAACAATATTAGATCCTTTCTATTCCATATGTATGGCTATAAGTCGATTAGAATGAAAGAAATTGATTCGAAACTTCAAAAAGAACCTAAAAGTATTAACCTGTCTATGAAAATTCAGAATTTGTTCATTTTATTGGCTGCGATGGAAATTATTTCCATTCTTGCACTTTTTGTGGAATTAATCTACAGGAAATATCATAATGAAACTAACATTTTACTTTCTCTCGTATGGTAATTCCAAAGAGTATTGTTCAAGTTTAATTTAAGGTTTGTAAAACAAGTGAAATAATCGTCTATGTGAAACATTGCTGTACTTTTATTTCGCAACGCATTTGATTTTAAATCGACATATACATCATTAAACATCTTTAGCAAGTATTTGTGGGCACGTATAAATAAATTCATATTTTCTAGTTATTTGTACTGATTTTATTTTATAGTTATTAAAAGTTCACACCCCTATCAGGAAAACTGCATCGAAATACAAAAAAATGACAAATTGATGAACATAAGGAAATACTTTGGTCATGCAGTAAATTGCCAATTAAGGGGCAATAAACTGTTCTATTCTGACACATCGGTACGTACAGCATTCATTGTTAAATAGGAAAATTGAATTATCGGACTTCACAACAACTTTTGGCTGATAGGTGCCAAAAAGTTTACATTATTATTTTTTCATCAATCATTGTAATGTATCACAATTATAAAGCACTGAAAACTTATGTTATCATGCTACAACAGTTGGAAGGGTTTACAATTTACTGGTTCTTACTAGTTTATCGAATGAAAGATAAGTAGGGTTTACAAAAATAACCAGGTAAAAAATTCCCGACACTGCAAAAACCAGGTAGTGTGAATATTTTACTAATCGCACAAACTTTAAGGTTACTTTTTAATAAAATGCTTTTTTAAAACTAAGGCCATGGTAATTTTCCTAATACTAATTCCAGCATACTGCCCGAAAATATTAAAAAAACAGGCATCGGCTAATTTTTGTCGGCAACAAGTTTGAATTACTGTTTTAAAGAAGTACATATAACTAACATATAAGTTTGCCATCTCATTTGAATTTTGGATGCAGTAGATACGTAAAATAATCATTACGATTGGTTGAGAGTCCGGATCGTTGAATCAACTACAAGGAATCAAAATATAGAAGAGAAAAAGGAATTTATTTTGCTTTTGCATGGTCGAATGCAAAAGCAAAATAAATTCTGCAATGTCGAATGGACTGGACTGCAATGTCGAATCGTAGCCTGAAACAATTATTAATTAGTACGCAGTAATAAACAGTAATTCTCAAATTATTGTTGCAACCTAGTTATATGTATGTAATGCAGGAGTATTTAATAATAAAAATGTTTCTATATAGTAAGCGGTTATCGTCGGTTTAGTAATACTACTCTGCAAAGACTAAATTGCGACAAAGTAAAAAAAAATATTGTAATTAAATGTAGTTATGCTGCACAATAACATCACGTGGGTAATAATGAATTTTTAGAGCACCCTGAACTTTCTAAATATAGTTTAACTAAAAACCCTTCTTTCGTCTACATAAACCAGGATAAAAATACAGGATAAAAATTGTCCCTTAAGTTTTCGGAAGGCCAAACTAAATCCTTCTTAATCCTTTTGCTCTATAGTCGTCGTTATTTTTCTAGGAATCAAACAGGGCAGGGTTCTCTTAAAATAGTTAACATTACTAAAGAGTTGATTTAGCCAAACACTACTCAGACAACCGCCTAAGGAAATATTTTAGAAAGTTTCTCAAAAAATATCAAATGTAAGCGACGGAAGGTAGAGTTAGCACAAAAGTGCACACTTTATTAATAGTTTCGCTAAAACATTCTTACAAGTACAAAAATTTTCTATTTGTAAAATTGTTTATGGAGGGAGGACATTGTCCGCAAACTCGCCATCGAAATTCCCTGGTGGGTCATAGCTCCCACAGACGTACACCAATTTATCCGACCGTGCCACTCCCACTCCCAACTTTTGAGTACTTTTCCACACAAGCTGGGTGAAGTGTCCAGTTTCCATTGAGAACCCGGGATTGTTGTAGTCGTACTTGGATACTTCACTGTACCAGGCGTTCGCAGCGTCTTGCGCCACTTGTTGGTCACTAACAGACATGTTACCCGTAGCGTAAAGGTTTTCTCCGTAAGGTCCACCACTGTGTTGAAAGTTATTGGAGTTGGCCATTGTCTGCGCCCAATTTTGTGCATAGCTGTTCAGCTTAAAATTTGAAAGACAGCAATATATCATGCATTTCGAAAAATGGTTATTACTTTAAATATAAATGAAACAAGTTAAAACAAAGAATATGTACATCGTCACTCAGCACCAGATCTGGTGAATGGTGCTTCTTCCTCCAAGTATTGTGTACTCCCAAACCCAATGCATCGTCTCTGTAGTCTGCTTGTCCGCAGTTGAAGTACAATAGAAGTGTGGTCAAGAAAATCAATTTATTCATCCTTCCACTTTTTCGACTTTTGTTGGATTTTTTTGAAACTATATTTTGTTGATGTGTATCCAGTAAAAATTGACTACATATACATTTAAATTTTATAGATTACTTAAATATAAAAATGCAAAACGAATTTTTTTGTGCTTGTACAATAAAAAATTGAATATTTGCGGTTTCATTCATTACACAAAGTTTATTAAGCAACGGACGGCTATTTTTAAGTAGGGAAAAAGTACTTTGGACTTTTGTGTTGTTTGCTGTGTCCCTATTATACATATATGGATGAAGTAATGAGTGAATGGGTGAAACTTGGAAAAATACATTGGATATTAAAATAGCTTGGCCATTCTGAAAAGGACACTCTCTAACCTTTGGACGCTTTGTCAAAATTTTGACAATCTATTAAATTCAAGGTTGGATAATTGATGCAAGGGATACGAAATAAATAAATAAAATTATTTACAGGACGAAATGCTATATAATGATCATAAACATTCTTTTTCATGATTGCAAATGATAATTAAATTAATCATATGGCATTCCCTTAGTTAGACACAAATTAATGACCACAAACTACACCAAGAGTACATGGCATATGGCATTCCCTTATTTTGAAATACAACCAAAACACTAGTAGTTCTTTGACAAATAGCAGTCAAACAATTCAGGGCACGTAGAAGAGAAGGAAAAGAAATGGAACAGGTTTCAGAATAAGCAAACAAAGCAATCTGTTTGACAACAAATGAAAGTTTTGGACAATTGCTATTCAAAACGGAATATCCAAATCCCTAAAATTACAAAAAATTAGAAATGACCAAGGAATTACATAGGCAAAAGTAATATCACTCAAAACTTTGAACTTTCAAATAGCATGTAAACATTGCAAATCTTCAGAATAGTTGAAGAGCAGAAAACGACTGCAGCTATAATTGAATTTGTGAGCTCCAGACAGTTTGGGGAATGTGAGAAAAGCGTAAAATCATATGTGATGACCAGAATTTAAAGACTATTTAGATCGAAAGGGACTGGCTACATCCATTTCTTCTTCTGAACAGAAAAACCGCTTAATCATTCGTCTTCAGTATAAAAAATGATTACAATACCTTTGTCATTCTATAGGAGTCAAGATTAAAGGTATATTTGACCAGTGGCCACCGTGTTTCCAAGCCCTACAGTGCTTTGCCCAATGCAAGTGAAAATATGTTATGTAAAACCAACTCAATTTATTGTGGCCGAAGTTATATAACTTTCAGTGAACAATATCATTTTAACTGTCATATTATGAGAGTCAAATTGATGGTTTTAATTTACGCATATTCATTATGCTGATATAATTAATGAATTTATAGTTATATGTCATGTACCATAAAGATATTACTAAGAGAATGATTAGATAAATCTTTTAAAGAAGGGAGCACAGTCATAATACAACAGACATAATAAAGAAATTGAAATGATTTTAAAACATTTGAAGAACCTAAAGTTGTATTATAATATTTGCAAGCCATGCTATGGTGGAAAACAAATGAAAAATGTAATAACCAAAGAATTTTTGAAAAACGGTTAAAAGAAAAAAATTGAAAAGTTTTTGATTTTAAGTGGTTCTAAGTGATAATTATTCCAGCGCGATGTATTCAATCAAAGTTCATTTACCGTTGGATAAAGTGAAAACGAAATAATTGACAATACAACGGAGGGAAATGGAGAAAAAGTGCTGTGTTTAATTGTAAAATGTTTCCCCAATGATCCAGCCAGGCAAGAATTACTAATCAAGAGTAATTCCTGCTACAGGGAACTATCTTTCTACCAAGTCTTCATTCAAGAATTAAACGTGCAAAAATATTTCATTGAAGGAAACTATATCCAACCTGCTTTCCTTGAAGTTGTTGCTGGACAAGTTGTCAATTTTGACGAAGGTACAACAGGATATATTTAAAGAGCATCAAATATTTCATGGTGTTTTATGTACAATTTATAGTACCTAAATAATTTTTTATGACTGTAAAACGAGAATTGAATGTAGGACATTAAATATTAATAATAATAGTAATTTATTTCCAATTCCCTTATTATAAGGTTATGTGTAACATTAATACTAGGTTTGTCTTTGTAGATTAGTTTTATTTCACACTTTACTTTATAATCCTTTAATGTAAAAGAATAAGATGATTCCGTTTAAACTCCTGGGGTACATTACATAATTAAGAACTAATAGAACTATGCATTTTCATTTGTCATACTTCATAGTATACAATTGCACGACTTCTTCAACCGTTTCATCATAACTAGCAAAGTCGCTTATATATAGTAAATATTATCACCTGTTTCACATTTTTTGTAAATCCAATAAATACTCAAACTTCAGCCACTCATTTCAGCTAATCAAAAGATGATTCGACAATCTATTTAGACATGAAGACATCGTAGACAAAAATAAAAATTGTCTATGAAGGTAGGACGTTTTCTGCAAACTGACCATTAACATTCCCTGGTGGGTTGTAGCTCGCACAGACGTACTTCCAAGTAGACGACCGTGCCACTCCGATTCCCACATTTATGCAATTTACCCAAACAATTTGCGTGAAGTGTCCAGTTGCCGAAGAGAACCCGGGACTACTATAGTTATACCAGGATCCTTCAGTGTACCAAAAGTTCACAGCGTCTGTTACCACTTGGTCGTCAGTAGTAGTCACGTCACTGGTGGCGTAAATGCATTCTCCGAAAGGCCGACCAGAAGGGCTGTGTTTGAATTCATCTGTGCTTGCCATTGTATCCACCCAATTTTGTGCATAGCTGTTCGTCTTAAAAATTCAAAGACCGCAATTTATCATGCATTTCAAAAAATGATTATATATTTTTTAAATAAATTAAAAAGTAATTTAAAGAAAAGAGTATGTACTTCATCGCTCTGTGATAAAGGTGGTGCGCTGTGCTTCCCCCTCACTTCGTTGTGTACAGCCACTGCAACATCCCTGAAGTCTGCTTGTCCGTAGTTGAAGTATAGTAGAATATTTGTCAAAAAAATCAAGTTATTCATGCTTCTCTACTTTTTCAACTTTTGATGGAGTTAATTTTTGGAACTATATTATTGATGTATCTAATAAAAATTTACTTTATATATAGCTGTAATTTTATTGATCACACATGCAATCGGAAAAAAGATGCATTTGTTTTCTGTTTTTATGTGCAATAAAGAATTAAACATTTACCTTGCACATAAAGTTTGTTAATTAACCGAGAGATATATTTAAGTAAGGGAAAGCTACTATAACTTTCTTTATTTGCGTGTCTGTCATTGAGTGAGTTAGTCAGTTAGTGTAACATCGTAACATGTAAGTAGTCAATGTAACTGTACAATAAAATAATTCGTTGAAACTTAGAAAGTAGATTAATAGAAAGACAGTATTACTGTACTAACTGTAGCACAGCAGAATCAACTAAGGTTAAAATTAAATACAAATATTGATAGCCATTCTGTCAAACAAAAATCCAACATATTGAAATAACTCCTTCAAACTGTCTTTAATAAATCGAACATTGGAATAGCTTGGTCCAGTTCGATTTAACCTTTGAGGGTTCAAATATCTGAAGAACGCTTAGATACTTTTTGTTGAAACATTCAGTGTGTCTTCTAGGAACTAAATGCAGGTTCCCTTTTAAAAGTGGACCATTTCTGACATTTGACCTCCAAATAAAATATCGAAACCCTCAAAGATTAAATAAAATACTTTTAAGAAAACTTGTGGCTTGTGTTACAATGATTTCTGTTTCTTTGTTTTGCTTTCGCTACTGTCTTACAGGCATTACAATGGTTTATTTATGATTACAAATGTTACTAGCATAAATTGTAGACTAAATACAATGTCAAGTCAAGTACAAATACCTAAACTCCACAATAATAATATGCAAATAGCAGACGTTGAAGAATGTGCTCTAAGCGGTGCAAACAAAAGGTTTTAACATTCCTGTAATTTATATGTAATTTATATTAGTGTATTTTTTATGTATGCAATCGGAGAAGCAGCACTTCTAACCAAATAAGTGAATTGTTAAATTACTCCTTTTTTACAACATTCTTCCCGGTTTATTAATTATAAATAATGTGTCCCAATTCATTTCGACTTCAAAAGACAACACAGATTTAGGTTTTCAAATGTTTAATACATAATAAAAATAATAATGAGACATTTAATATAACATGTGAGGTGACTAGAACATCTACAGTACATTAGCAATATTCTGTAATATTGCTAATTATCTATAATATAGAAAGAAACCCATTCTGTGATTGCCAACTCGTTCGGCAAAATACTGACTGGCAAAATTGTACTTGAAGGCTTTTGAGTTGGTACTAAGTAAAATCTGAGAGATAGTCGTTTAAATAAGAAACTTTGTATTTGCATAAGCGTTGATAACAGGACTTTCCCGATAGGAGGAATGTGCCAAAATATTTCCAGTTGCACGCACAACAGTTACATTGCAAAAATCTTACTTCGCTAGCATTTTGCATTGAGCAACCAATAATAACTAGAAGTGGATAAATTTATTAAACATGTTTTTAGGTTTAATGACTTAGATATTTTACGCACTATTGCTATACCTTGTCATCCATCTAAAATTATAAAACATATTTCTGTTGTCCACTTTTATTACTCATTATATATTACTATACGTTATAGCTGGGAAAATCAAATACCTACACATTCCATACAATACCTGCTAATGTGCCAATCATAACTGTGTAGTCGCATGAACTGCGAATTCCATGCTTAAAGAGTATATAGTTACTGTATAGTTACATATACATATTTGCTGGCAGGTGTTGACAAATCGTACTTGGGTTTAAGGCATATGTTATTTATTGACAGTTTGCAAAAAATAATAGGCTGTGACCATTCTTCTTCATTTGAGACTCCGGTGAACGTAACTCATTCGTATCTGTAATCCTCAATCCGATTTTCTGTATAAATGCCCTATTGGTCTACTTCTTTGGCAGAGAAACCTGATCAACAGGTACTTTGGTATAGTATTTTCTCCACTAAACTATATTCATTAGAAAATCCATAAGGTAAACACTGTTGAAAACGTAAATGTTTCACGCAAGGCATATAAATCCATTTCTCTTCCCACCGTCACTCGGATGTTCTTTCCGTTCCGAAATTTGAAGACCATCGAAAGCAGAGTATAAAATATAATAAACCATTGTAAATGCATATAAGAAAGTAGCGGTCGACCATTTTCCTATGATGCATGATTTGGGGACCTCACTGTAATTTTCCTATGGTGTATGATTTGGGGACAACACTGTAATTTTCCTATGGATGGACATGATGATGGATGATGACGAACTAACAGACAGACAGATAGATCAGGCATTACCATAAAGTACCGTTTCGCGAACACACGCACAGACAGACAGACAGACAGACATCCGGACAGATCAGACATTATTATAAAGTAGCTGACCGCTACTTAATAATGATTCCAAAGCAAAATATTTATTAGTCAAAAATAAGTTCACTGCGAAAGGTTTAAATAAGTTTTAGTTAAGAAAGCAATCCAAGAGGAGATTTTATTAAATTATTGCCTATGTATACTTACATTGACTATTTTACTTTAAACTATTGATCTTCGTATGGAAATTACCTATACTAACATTGGGTATTAGAACCATTTTGCATACACGGTACAATTATTTGTCTCAAATAAAAAAACACGGAATTGCCAGCTTTTTTAATAACAGTAAGCACTTATGGATACAAGATGAAAATTCTCCTATACTTAAGTTTTCAGTTTATTAATATCTCAACTAATTGAAAATTGTTCAATGTTCAGCAATGTCAAATTAACATCTTTCAATATTTAGGAACAAACATTATTTTGTAATTTAGCTTGTAATTCAAGAAATTAATAATAAATGCAGTTCATTTTTCACGTCTAAAAATGTGTTGCGCTAATTTTTTTGTTTCATATTAATTGCCCTCCCCCAGCTCGAATTATAATACGAAGAGAGAAAATCCCATGATGTATTTATTCAGGGCATTTTAGTAATTCCATGTTGAGTGATTTATTTAGGGTATCGCCGTGTATTTAAAGTAATAATTATTCCTCTCTGCTGTTGTCCAGCGATTTCTATCTACCCTTGATTGTACTTGTTGGTGTTGGTGTACAATACAATACCAGTTAAATAGTACTTAATTCAAGTTCAGTCGAGCTTGAAGACTGAGCGAAGTGCAGCGAACCATGAAGAATTATTCAAATGCTGTTCGGTGCAAAAAAGAAAGACCGTTATCTATCACTATCAGGAAACAAGGAAAATACTTCGTTTAGGACATTTTCATAAAAATATGATCTGGGATCTGGCCAATATGATCCATTATCCAGTTTAAAATTCTAGTAGTCTAGTAAATATTGTAAATCCACTTTACACCAACCTATATTGCTTTACCTCATTTGTCGTAACAGGACGACTTATCCACTTCATAGAATACATTGTTGAGGCCGAGAATTATCATTTTGTAAAGAGTCGTTGAATAGTAGTTATGAAGAGACTTCTTTAGCCCAACTGTAATGTAATCTTAATGTTATTACGTCTGCAAGCATGAAAAACACGAAAAAACTTCTCAATGAAATAGACAAAGCATAAAAGTCAAAGTTGTGCAGAGAAACTACGCAATACAAAACCAGCCACATTACAAGCACATCGTACATCTCCTCCAGAATTTTCCTGGCGAATAAAATAAAATAAACAGGATCTTTAACAATGAAACTAACATTCATCTTTTCAATATTTCTGGTTCTCTTTTGCGTCTCCACTTTAGCACAGTTGGAGGTAAATTTATTCAGAATCCTGATTTTAGACCATCATTCTAAATATAGGCATTATGTACTAATATTGCATAATTGATATAAAATATATCTATTTCTTAGTGCTCCAATGAGCATTGTGGTGGATTTGCCGGGATCCGTTGCTGTGCTGGTTTCAGATGCATTCCGAATCCAAATTGTTGCGATCAATTTGGCCGTTGTGAACCAATTACTTATACCAACATTGGGTATTAGAACCTTGCGTCAAATAAAAGAACATTATGGATTTGTTAGCTTTACTGTTAACCATAAGTGTTAATTACTGTAGCAAGAATCAAATCCTTGTATATTTCATTAATTTGTAATTTAGGTAATAATTCAAGAAACTACCAATAAAAGCTATTCACTTTTCTTCTTGTCTAAATAGTATACTAAGTTAATTTGTTCTTTTTCGAATTCATTGCTGAATATTTTAGAATTAATTTTGAGACGAGCAAAACTGCATCACCCCAATTTCGCGTTTTTAGTACTTTTTGCATCTTTAGTACGCAGCGAATTATAGGGTACTACCCAGTGTAGTTGTGTGGTATCTGGAAAATATTGGATGGTATGGTATCTACATAAATTACAAATTTGCTAAAAATCACTAAATAATATCCTACACTCTCCAATATGGTATACTAACACATATATTTGTTAATTGGTACGGATAGAGAGAGCTTGAGAGCATCGCATGTGATAATATTTGGAGTATCCTGAAGGATAATTAAAATAGTAGATTGAGCCAACAATTATTCATTCTATTCTTTCTGACATGATATTTAAGTATGTGATGATAAATCATTCTCACTATCGGCTTTCTGTTGAAACTCCAAACAACTTTAACTGCATTGCATTATTCATAATCACTCCTCAAAATAAATCAAACTTTTAAATTATTTTGTAAAACCTGCTATGTGTTATATTAGGGACACGATTTTAAATGAAAGTCATACCATACTATAAAAAAGGCTTAATATGACCCACAATTAAAGGAAACAGTCTTCGATGTAAAAACTGCTTCCGCCAAGAAATTCGGTTAAAGAAAATCTCTTCGAATTACAAAATTATATACTTCGATTAAAAAATTGATCCTCGATGCTTTCCGGAAAACAGAACTGTTTAATGTTCTGTAAGTTTAGATTTAGTCATAACCGAATGTTACAATACAACCGCATGAAATTAGAGAATAGTAGTATGTATAGCACTGTCAATTTAGATATTTTTCATACCATGAGTTCCATGAGTTCATACCATCGGTTATATTATGCTTTTCTTCAAAAAAGGGACAAAGCCAATAGTATGAGAAAAATAAAAAATCTTTCGTGGGTATACATTTACAATGTATTATGTATAATATTAATGAGCTACTGTTCTGAAAGTGCGGGTGATGATTCTTGCGAGTAGAACTAATCAATCACTGCGCTTGACAGGGAATCCAAAAATAACTCTAGTAAAAGGGACATTCTAAGTTGTTTGTTCGTTGAGATTGTTATAGTTACGTACCCTCCTAGACATCTCCAGTCTGAAATGATGCATTCTTAGTGGAATTCATATTTAGTGTACTGTATCATTCATCGATCGGTTAAGGAATTGCTACATGCTGTATAGAATTGTACAGCGTAAATATGTATAATACATTCTAATTATAAGCAAATCCACTCTGGTTGGTATTACCAACCAGAGTTTCTGCATAACCAAGCTCCATAAAAGTAATCTAGAAATTCGGATACCTAATTAATACCTCCACTGAACTCAACCAGCGCCAGTAATAATATTACAACATTTTATTTCGGAGACATTTTCCTTTACAAGTAATTTCACCTTAATTCTTCAAAAAAACTTGTTTTTAATCAGAAGACATGAATTTCCGAGAAGACACTTTTCTTTGTTTATCACTCGCATTAATTGACAGCCCTATAAGAAATGTGTTTTAGTAATAGAAATAAACTTAAATCAATGTAGGTTTACTTTACTGGAGATCAAAGGGCAAAGATTGTACATGCAATGTTTGGTATTTGGTAAGCAGAGTTTTATTGCTCTATGATTTTTGCATGCATTTAAATGTGCTTATATAAATATGTAAACAAGTATAGTTTGTATCACTGCGTGCAGCGTAGCGTGAGAAGCATAAATAGATAGCACAGCCCTAGCCACCAGGAAATTGTTGTTATGCTAAATTAGTACTAATACGTCAGTGTCAGTGTTCTCCTTTACTGATAATTGAGATGGAAAAATGTAAATTCACGGAACAAATTGAAGTCACCCGTATTTTCTAAAATAACCCTTCGTTCTCAAATAATCAACGGACGATCTGTCCGGCATGGCAAAATTTATTATTCATTTATTGCTTTTATTTTATTTTACTCTTTAAAACTTAATACTTATAAAACTTCTGTAGGGCTACTATACTGAGATCCTATATGCATTTTATTTTCTGTATACGAAAAATGCACATTACTTTTTGAAATATTAGGTTGCCAAATAAATCGCTCGGTTTTCACAAAACATAAATAAAATTCGCATATTATGCCAACCTATTTTTCATACAAATTCGTGGCACTAAAAATAGTATCATATAATAATACGCAACTAATGTACCTCCTACACTTAATAATACATTAGTTCAAGCATAACTGGAGGCAATTATAATTTCCCTGTTAAAACGTCTAATAGTTCTGGATGATGCACAAACCCTGGTCACAGCAAAAAGCAAAGCCGAGCACAAGTTTCTGTGCACATTTTTTGCCAAAGACTATACATAAACAAACTAAATGAAAAATGGGTTGTGGTCACGGTTTGTTGAATTTTACTTATTTGATAGTCTTGTTTTGAATATTTTAAAACTTTGCAACGGAAGGATATTTTTTAATTGAACCTTTTGTTTTTCAGAAGAACATACGAGAAGAATTATTTTTGGAACAGCAAGTGTTCTTCTAATTTTGGTGGCAGTGATCCTCTGTGTTATTTTTATACGAGGCGGCGAAGACTCCTTAAGAGATGAAACCAGTGTAGAAAGAGCTCAACGTTTATTGGTGAATGTACCAATCATAGACGGGTAATTTTGTTAAAATTAAGAACTTTTGGATTGCTTTGTATTGGTAGCTACTACATTTTTGTTTTAACTTTCAAGTCATAACGCTTTTCCATTCAATCTTCGCCAATTGGTCTTTAATGACTTACGGAAGGTCAACTTCAATTCTGATTTAACCAAAGTAGAGCCTTGGAGAAGTAGCAATCGATCTCACACGGATTTGCCACGTCTTAAAAAAGGAGGCGTGGGTGCACAGGTGATTGAAATAAATATTTCAATGTAATTTATAATTTGCTGGTCCACTACACGTGTAATTCATAATTATTAAAATTAAATGTACTGCTTCTTCTAGTTTTGGTTGGCTAACACTCGGTGTAATAGTCAATACAAAGATTCCGTGGAACAAACATTGGAGCAAATCGATGTAATCAGGAGATTGGTTGCGGAATACAGTGAACATCTACAATGGGCTACATCGACAAAAGGTAAGTGAGATTAAATGCTCAACAGTATTTTAACACAACTTAAAAAGTTACAACCAAGGAGTAATTCGATAACTTAAGTATAATATTGGGTTCCCAGATATAGAAAAATCAATTGCCAATGGGAAAATTGCAAGCCTAATTGGAGTGGAAGGGGGGCATTCCATACAGTCCAGTTTTGGAATTCTAAGAGTTTTCTATGAAATGGGTGTTCGCTATCTTACACTTACGAATACTTGCAACACACCTTGGTATTAAAAATTACTACACTCTACTACTATTAAATTTTAGAATTATTAAAATTCCTTGAATACTAATAATAGCAGTCTGAACTGTCTAAAAATATAGCTATTAATCATTATAATAGTATGATTGACTTTTCTTTTTTATAGGGCGGAGAGTGAAAATTCACCCGTGGATTCCAAAAATCCACTCCCAGCAGAAAATGAAGGTTTATCTCAATTTGGTTTGGTACTTTAATTTTATCATGCAGTATGTATTTTGCTAACTATAATGTTCATAGTAATAGTCATTTTTAATAATAGAGCAAAATTTATTTGGTAGCAAATTGTAGAAGAAATGAATCGCTTGGGAATGATGGTAGACGTTTCTCATGGTTCATATGCTACCATGAAAGCAGCTCTTCTCAAATCCAAAGCACCAGTCATTTTCTCACATGCGAGTATCCGGGCATTGTGCAACATCCATAGAAATATACCGGATGATGTACTCCAGTTAATTGTGAGAATGCTTTTTAGTCATTTAATTCAATCTTTATACATATTACTGTGAGGAATAATATTAAATATTTTAGTTGTTTTTGAAAATTGTTTTACTGACTTGTATATGCATGTGCAGAAAGAGAAGGAAGGTGTGATTCTGATAAATTTTAACGCTAATTGCCATCCTGGGAGAAATACAACAATTGACGACATTGTTGGTTCGCAACTTTACTTTTATTGCTCTATAATTATCAAGTTGTTCATTGCGGCCAGTTATTTAAGTTTTACCTGTTAGTTATTTAATTGTTAATAGCGCAGTTAAATTACATTAAGGAAAAAGCCAGTCCAGATAATATTGGATTAGGAGCAGACTTTGATGGAGTCCAGGCGTAAGGCTTTTCGTCAATCATAATCATAATAATTGGGGTTTGCATTGTTAGATAGTAATTATTGACCTGCCTAAGCATTTAGTGTTACTCTCAAATGTTGAATTATTTCCAGAAGTATATTTGTAAATAATTTTGCAGAGTGCCCGTTGGTCTTGAGGATGTTTCAAAATATCCTGACCTTTTTTTGAAGTTAATTGAGACTGGACTGTGGAGTGATGAGGATCTAGAGAAATTGGCAGCCAAAAATTTAATGAGAGTTTTCAGGAAAACGGAGCAGGTAACTTTTCCAGAATAAATATACAATCTTTAAATCTGACTATACAATTTAACTGTTTTACAAAGGTACGGGACAGTCTTAAAAAGGAATCTCCTCTCCAAGCAATGATAACTCACCATGACCTTGTGAGTCGCAATGTTGATATGTCTTGCATGACAAGCAAGTTTCCATAATGTGTGAATCGGTTGTTGAATCATGGATTGTATTTATTTTTCTGTTTTCTGCAAATATAAGTGCCATGTGTATAATTATACTGACTGCTTTATGGAACTTTCTGGAAAATAATTTGAATAATAAAGGGCATTTGTGAACTTCTGTGTTATAATTGATTTCGGGTGTGTTAAAGTATGAAGAATATCTTAGTAAAGAAGCAAGCTGCATTTTATAGCGACAATACCTTTATTTGAGGAAATGACGGTGGTAAATAAAGTTAAAAATTATCTTGGATAATTCATAATTTACGAAAATACGATTTGCTGTGTAATACTTAATAGCTCAATAAATATCACGTCATACCTTAGTTATGACTTATGCGTAGACTCGTGGCTTCCTGATGTAACGAGGATATATATATATATAATAAAAAGCCTTGCTAAATATTATTCCTCAATAAAAGATCATTGGACAAATAAGGAATATAAGATGAAACTTCACCATCATCTTGAAGCAGTGCATTTCAAAGTTTTGTGTAGAGTAGACCATTTTTAGTTCTTATTGTATTATTTTTTATCATGTTTGCCAAACTCAATTTGAAGAACGCATTAGCAAACATGGTTAAAAGTTTCGCTAAAATTGTTGTAATAATAAGTTTACCTATTACACTTATTTTATTTTCGCCAATTTACATGTTACGAATATTAGTTTCCTATCTGAGTGTGTTTCGTTCCGATTTATCAGATCTAGTAAGCACAAGAAGCACTTTAACGGCTGTCGACGATATTTATTCAAATCCAAATGGAAATATACTTCATATGTCCACCTTTAGAGGAAATATAAGTTTAGACGCTTTAAGAAAACGATTCGTTGACAAAGTATTGAAAATTAAAAGTCGTAATGGAAAACTAAGATACATGGAATTAAAGCAATACCCTTACCAATGGATGGGGTTCATGTTTTGGAAATGGGAAGAGAGGTTTGATATAACTGATCACATAAATTATTACGAAGTTTCAGACGACGACGGTTTAAAAGTTTCTCGGCAAAAACTCAGAGAAATTGAATTATTCTACTTAACAAAACCTTGGCCGAAAGGAAAAAGTCCATGGGAAATTATTGTAATCCGAAATGTGGACTACGATTCTGAAGAAGTGCATTCCACGATGATACTGAGATTTCACCATTGTATTGCAGACGGATTAGCGATAATGAAATGTGTTGTGATGAATCTTGCTGATGGTAGTCCAAAACTGGAAGACTTTGTACGCCAACCTAGGAAAACTGTTAGGCAGATTGGACTTTTGCAATTCTTTTCGTTTATTAAAACCATTATTCTTCTTCCTTATTACTTCGCCGAGCATATTGTGGAATCCCTTGATTTAAATGACTGGAGCATGGCAGACATAAACGATACCAATAGTTATTGCACTTCGTTATCTGCAAAACTACCATTAACACTATTAAAAGAAATAACTGAGAAATATCATGTTGGATTGACATCTGTGATTTATTCAGGTTTCACAGTTGCACTCCGAGAGGCAATGATTAAAAAGATTGGAAATGTGCCAGAAAATGTTCATTGCCTAGTACCTATTCCAGCCAATGGCCATCCAAATAAACTGCGAAATCATTTGTAAGTCCAAAGTTAATTAACTAACTAAATAACTATCAAGAAATGTAAGTATATGAAATATAAAACCAATATTGGACCCTTTTTCCATATAAATCTAGTTTATTTCCCAGTCGAAAGAAATTCATTTAAATATTTATACGAATACTAAAATAGAATAGTTAACAAATTTGTTGAAATTATTAAATTGCAAATTCATTCTTTTCTACCTGGAATAAACCAGAACTAATTTTTGACGTTTCAGCGCCGCTGCGTTCCTGAGGCTTCCAGTTGGAGAAGTTGACCCCGTAAAGCGCCTTACGTCTATACAGGATAATTTGGAAAAATTAGTGATCACCCAGGTTCCTTCATTCGCATTTACATTGGGATACGCCATTGGAGCACTTTTTCCATGTTTGGTCAGATGTATTACAAATCAAATTAGAGCAACATTAATGACAACTAGTTTTCCGGGACCAAAAAATATATTTCACCTTCTAGGACACAAATGCGTTGATACCCACGTCAACGTTGGTTCATGCTTCAGTGCTCGTGAGTTTTATTACAATTGGGGATGAAATGTTTTATTTTACGCATCCAGTGTAATACTTTAATCAAATTTTATTTTAAACATTTTCTGTAGCTATAGTCTTTACATCCCTTACTTACGGCGATTCACTTCGGATTCACTTTTCAGTAAACACAAAAATTCTGGATAACCAACAGATAGTTGATGACATCCAAAACGCCATTATAAGAGAATTTGCTCTTTTGAAAAAGTGTTAGCACTTTAGAAAATATACGTATTGGCTCCTTATATCCGTTTCGCAATAATTTGTTTAAATCAAGAAATAAATTAAAGAATTTTTACATAGTATTTTCTTTAATTTCTCACTTTTCTGTGTATACTGTATGAAAGTTAATTTTCAACGCAAATTGACTCGCAATCCGAATAAAAATAATATTTTATCAAGTTTTGCATTAGCACAGGTACAAATCTACTTCATTGTATCATACTACTTGTCACTATCACTATATATGTATGATATGTTATTGATATAGTATACAATGCAATGCCTCATTTAATATACGATTCCTCTATTGATTTTCAAAGTTCATTTCCTTAATTAACATTCAGTATGCGTAATAATTAATAATAGACCACCACGAAACGAAGACAAATTGTGAATCCGCTCTCGCGGAAAAGACCAAGTAAGAAAAAACCAATCATCTCATTAAGAGCTTCAGCATCTTATGCAGATGAAATGCTGCAATGCTTAACTAATGCAAATAACTAGGCTATTGCTCGTTAGCCATTACATTTGTATAATGTGTTACGCTGCGTGTGTTGTATTAGCTAAATTTCTTCTTTGCCACTTTGATTATTAAGGAAAATACTTAGCTTGACACTTGTAATATCTAGCTAATTTTCACAATTTTTACAAGCTTTTGTCTTATATTCTGAAAGCATATTGATTACTTTTGTGGGGAAATAAACACGAATGAAACTGTGTCAATTGCATGTTGCATAGTCGCGTAGAAAACATAAATAATAACAAATTTATTGGTTTTCAGATTTTTTCCTTTTAGCAACTTTTGAGCATCATGATTGAAAAGGTTGACTTTAGAACTGCTTCTGAGACAATCCATATAAATAAAAAATTTTAGTAAATCTCCAACAGTTGTATACAAAAGCAGACACAAGTTCCTTTGCAGATTCGTCATCCTGAAAAGAAAGTGATGTGTAGAACATCTCACGATAGACGAAGCATGGAAAAAATTATATCAGTAAGTTAAGGCTTTCAATAATTGGTCTTTGTTTTTGTAAACATGTTATTATAAAAGTAACAAATGGCATTCTTAACAATTTGCCGTGTATCCTGTTAAAGAATTCTTAAAGTGCTTTTGTAAAAGACGACTAATTTACCTATAACTACAATACAGATACTTTTGGTGCTTGCCGGCTTAGTAATTTTATGTTCCAGCATTTCCAAACCCAGTTTTGCGTTGGGAAATCGAGGTGGCTGGGGATGGGTTAATGAAGGTTGGGGAAGTTCCGGTAGTTGGGGATGGCCAAGCAGCACCTGGATAAGCGAAGCATGGCCAAAGGACAGCTTGAAAAAAGACTGGTGGCAAAATGAAGGTTGGAATGATGGTTGGAAAAGTGGTGGATGGGGAAATGACGACTGGAAAAGTGGCGGGTGGAAAAATGACGGCTGGAATGCTGGCGGGTGGAAAAATGACGGCTGGAAAAGTGGCGGGTGGAAAAATGACGACTGGAAAAGTGGTGGGTGGAAAAATGACGAATGGAATACTGGCGGGTGGCAAAATGATGGTTGGAAAAGTGAAGAGTGGCCAAATGATGGCTGGAAAACTGGAGGGTGGCCAAATGATGGCTGGAAAAGCATCGGTTGGCAAAGTACTGGATGGAGGAAAGGTAGCGGTTTGGGCTAGATTTCAAAGTAAATAATCCATTCATCGATTACAGCTTCATACGATTTGAGTAATACAGGGTACTAATATATTTTCTGAAAATGAGTTTGAAATGCTTAATTTAAATGAATAAACTAAGAAAAACATCTTCACGAGCGGTTTTTTAATAAATGAGCTTTCTGTGGTAAAATTGATTTTAATTTAGTGTCACTTCTATTATAGTATTAAAAGACAAGTTAAATTTCTGTTCTTTTTGCTGTGCCAACTTTCCCGAATTCCTTTCCAAAGAAACACTAGGAAATTGAAATTAAGCTTTATTAACATGTCACAATAGTACATTCATCAGTACATTAACCAAAAAAATCATTAATAGCCATATAACCATCATTGCTCTCCCACCTTAGACATGCTATTCTACAATAAAGAAGTAAAATTAACTAATAAATTAGTATCTATTAAACTTAACTAATAACAATAGAATAAATAGGTTAAAATATTCAACATGTAACCCAGAGTGCAAGGATATAAATTTTGCAATTAATAACATCATACCGAATCATATAGTTTTAGTATTGGTATACATATTAGTACACATACACATTCTTTCTTGCCGATACCATACTTAGCTTCTGATCCTTTAATATAGTGTTAATATTCAAATCAACATAAACATATTTTCTTGGTAATTTGTTCCAGGCCAGAACTGCCGAGTGCTGCACAGATTTTCTCTTTTGAGCAGTTCTGCAATGACTTACTGTACATAGGGGAAAACTACAAGATCTGTTGTTTCCCTCATCTTATATTATACGTCACATTTTGAATTAAGATGTCCGGGTTTATTCTTGATATGATTGGTTACGTTTCGCGGGCTTATTGCTAACTGACTCTGTTGTCATGACCTTATTTGACCTCACCTCACACTACACATTCTTTTCACAATGTAATGTGAACATCAGAGGGAGAGAGAGAAGAGTGGAAAACCATGGTTACCATACATGGTGGAGTGGAGAAACGTTTGTGTTCGGTTTTCCATTCTTCTCTCTCCCTCTCTCCAAACCGCTAACTCCTCCTCCTGCCTCTCCATTCTACTCTCTCTCCAAACCGCTAACTCCTGCTGCCTCTCCATTCTTCTTTCTCTCTCTCTCTCTCCAAACCGCCAACTCCTCCTCCTGCCTCTCCATTCTACTCTCTCTCCAATCTGCTAACTCCTCCTCCTGCCTCTCCATTCTACTCTCTCTCCAATCTGCTAACTCCTCCTCCTGCCTCTCCATTCTACTCTCTCTCCAATCTGCTAACTCCTCCTCCTGCCTCTCCATTCTACTCTCTCTCCAATCTGCTAACTCCTCCTCCTGCCTCTCCATTCTACTCTCTCTCCAATCTGCTAACTCCTCCTCCTGCCTCTCCATTCTACTCTCTCTCCAATCTGCTAACTCCTCCTCCTGCCTCTCCATTCTACTCTCTCTCCAATCTGCTAACTCCTCCTCCTGCCTCTCCATTCTACTCTCTCTCCAATCTGCTAACTCCTCCTCCTGCCTCTCCATTCTACTCTCTCTCCAATCTGCTAACTCCTCCTCCTGCCTCTCCATTCTACTCTCTCTCCAATCTGCTAACTCCTCCTCCTGTCTCTCCATTCTACTCTCTCCAATCTGCTAACTCCTCCTCCTGCCTCTCCATTCTACTCTACCCCGCGACCCTCTCCGCGCACAGCACCCCAAAGTTGGTGCTACGCTCACCCTCCTTCTCATCAACCCACATCGGTCAGCAATCTCCAGTTTTCAGTGACCAGAGTCCAGTTTTCAGTGACCACAGTCCAGTTATCAGTGACGAGACTTCAGTTATCAGTGACGATACTCCAGCTATCAGTGACGAGACTCCAGCTATCAGTGACGAGACTCCAGTTACCAGTGACGAGACTCCAGCTATCAGTGACGAGACTCCAGTTACCAGTGACGAGACTCCAGCTATCAGTGACGAGAATCCAGTTATCACTGACGAGACTCCAGTTATCAGTGACGAGAATCCAGTTATCACTGACGAGACTCCAGTTATCAGTGACGAGAATCCAGTTATCACTGACGAGACTCCAGTTATCAGTGACGAGAATCCAGTTATCACTGACGAGACTCCAGTTATCAGTGACGAGAATCCAGTTATCACTGACGAGACTCCAGTTATCAGTGACGAGAATCCAGTTATCACTGACGAGACTCCAGTTATCAGTGACGAGAATCCAGTTATCACTGACGAGACTCCAGTTATCAGTGACGAAATACCACCACTTATCACCCATCATTCGTAAGTTAATTATTCTATTAGCCATCAATTATTGTTAAAATTAGAGAAATATTATTTCGTGCCTGTCAACACGAAATAACATAATAACACAGTCAATGTCTATTTAAATGAACCATGTATTCAAATATGTTTCTCCAGTTTAGGCAAAATATTCTTCTACGTTAGTAATTTAAAATACCTGTAACGAATAATGAAATATTTTATTTACTAAATACATACAATTATAGTATCATCGATATCTATTGAAACGTATTTGAAGAATGCAGCACTTTTCATAGTAATCTAACTACTCATTGGCAAATATTCGTTGACTGACTTAACATAGCACGAATAGTAGCAACACTGACTATTGACATATGTAATAGGAAGGTGTACTGGTGCTCTGCCGCTTTGTCAATTCCTATCTTCGTTAATCTACTACGTGCTAATTATACATTTATTCGGCCTTAGGAAAGTATGAAACAAACATCTTTACACTAATATTTTAATATTAATGAGTTTTCTAAACTAAATTCACATTTAGCATTAGTATTAAAGGTTTCCCATAATTTTCTAAGCGTTCACTTCTATTTGGGTTCACTCACATATTCAGTCAGTTCAGTTCTGTTATTAGAACTAATTACGAACGGGAACTTATGGTTGAAATAATTCCTTAGAACGAGATAAGATGTATATTATATGAAGGGCAGGTAACAGGTATATGTTTTTGTGTACTCAAGAACACGACAATATGTAAGATCTGTCAACGTAAACATTAGAAATAATAATTATAAACCCGCCTCTCACAGCCCAACTCCATTTAAAATGTAAAATTATTTACTGACTATTAACATTATTGTAAAGATGTAAAGACCAACGGTCATATCGTCAAACAATAAAAACCTATCTATCTATCTATTATATGAAGGTGTTCTTAGTCGCTAACAAATCAGTAATTATATTTAAATTACTTTTATACTTTTAAACAAAGTAATGGTGTCGTCAATTTTCCTGTAGTTTCGAAGCATTAACGACATATTAATAGACCTTTCTGTCCATAGTAAAGTTAAGTAGTTTACTGTATTTTAATATGGGAATAAAATATTTGAATGACAATCACAAACACATCAATACTTTCTAGACTTTCGTACAGCACCGATATTCGTATGACAGGTATGTAGTGCTTTCAAAATACATAATATTATAACAATTCAATATTTAAAGAAAGATCATTTCAACAACAAACCCAACATAGTTCGGAGATGTAACTTAAATAATTGCAAATTGGAATGTTTAGGTATTGCTGGGATCTAAAGACAATTTTTGTGAATTTTTAGTAGGTAACACTTATGATATTTTAATCACAAAAGTAGGACACAAGAAAATGAGCTTGAATTTTCGTTGAATTCATACATTTCTTAAAGTATAAAACGATACGTTACATCAGCCATTTTTGAAAATAATAGAAATGCATTGTTAGATGTGTGTTGACTAATTGTCTCATTAAATTAATGAGCTGCAATTTTCACTATTTTCCATTCCAATATCCATGTATACACTATACACCGAAGAAACTCTGAAATGCATACGGGAGGAAAATTTTAACTTTATAAATAATGGAACCTGTTCTGCGTCTGCATTGTATCCATACATAAATGTTCATTTTATGAAGTATTTAACATTGCAGATATTATTTTTGGTAAAGTTAGATAGATTCAAATGCATATGTATCAAAATGGGGTTATTTCCCCACAGTGTATTTGGAAGAATTGATAATAAATAATAAGAGTTTAAAGCAGTATTAGATAGCATTGATTCGAATGATGTGACATAATTTAATGAAGGAATGTAATGGAATGATAAAATATAATGGACATATTTTATTTACAGATTCAAATGGAGTTCACCGAAAACCTACAACGGAGCATTGCACTTTTAAAGGGCAAAACAAATTTGAAGGAGAATTCTTCCGGCTATTGCAAAATGCCGGTACCGAACCGCCACCTTGCCTCGAGCGAAAACCCTGCCTCGAGAGAAAAACCTGCCTCGAGCGAAAAACTTTCCTCGAGCGAAAAACCTGCCTCGAGCGGAAAACCTGCCTCGAGCGAAAAATCTGCCTTGAGCGAAAAACCTTCTTCGGGCGAAAAACCTGTCTAGAGCGAAAAACCTGTCTCGGGCGAAAAACCTGTCTCGAGCGAAAAACCTGTCTCGGGCGAAAAACCTGTCTCGAGCGAAAAACCTGTCTCGAGCGAAAAACCTGTCTCGGGCGAAAAACCTGTCTTGAGCGAAAAACCTGCCTTAAGTGAAAAACCTGTCTCGAGCGAAAAACCTGCCTTAAGTGAAAAACCTGTCTCGAGCGAAAAACCTGCCTTAAGTGAAAAACCTGTCTCGAGCGAAAAACCTGCCTTAAGGGAAAAACCTGTCTCGAGCGAAAAACCTGCCTTAAGGGAAAAACCTGTCTCGAGCGAAAAACATGCCTCAAGTAAAAAACCTGCCTCGGGCGAAAAACCTGCCTTAAGTGAAAAACCGGCCTCGAGCGAAAAACATGCCTCAAGTAAAAACCTGCCTCGAGCGAAAAGCCTGCCTCGAGCGGAAAAC
This sequence comes from Yoshiicerus persimilis, assembly GCA_020352615.2. Taxonomy (NCBI): domain Eukaryota; kingdom Metazoa; phylum Arthropoda; class Collembola; order Entomobryomorpha; family Tomoceridae; genus Yoshiicerus; species Yoshiicerus persimilis. The sequence goes on from CM036940.2 coordinate 47,257,544, forward strand.
CTGCCTTAAGCGAAAAACCTTCTTCTAGCGATAAGCCTGCCTCGGGGGAAAAACCTGCCTCGAGTGAAAAACATGCCTCAAGTAAAAAACCTGCCTCGAGCGAAAAACATGCCTCAAGTAAAAAACCTGCCTCAAGCGGAAAATCTGCCTTGAGCGAAAAACCTGCGTCGAGCGAAAAACCTTCGTGGAGCGAAAAGCCTGCCTCGAAACAAATGCCTCCCTCGAAACAAAAGCCTCCAAAGAAACAAAAGCCTGCCTCAAAACTAAATGCTGTCTTGAAAAAAAGCTGTCTTTTACGAAATGTCTATCTCCAAACAAAAAGTTGTCTCCAAAGAAATGCCCACCCAGAATTTAATCAATCTGCTACCATCCATATCGCATTTAAAATTTCCAAAGCTTACAGATAACAATAAAGAAAAAGAAATGTCTAAGTTTTCGGTTGCACTGCATAAGTGCGATAGTTGTGCATGTTTTGAGCAAAGGGAAAAGAAATTATTGCAGAGAGAGGAAAAAGTTATGCAACAAGAAGTTGAAATTTTAAGAAAAGAAGAAGATTTTGTAAGGAGAACAAAGGAATTGCTTCAAAGGGAAAATGAAGTGCTTCCAAGGGATAATGCATTCCAAAAGTTCAATAAGGAATGCCTAGAAGATACTGCTCAGAAAAACAGGAAAGCATTTTTTTGTAATATGTGTGATGCTGGATTTAGCCGCAGCTACAATTTGACTAAACATACTAAAATGGTTCATGACAAGGTGTCATACTCTTGCTCTCTGTGCCCCAAGGTGTACACTAGCAAAGAGAATTTACAAAAACATGAAAAAAAGTGTTTGTAACATTTAAGATAAGATGTGATAAGATTTGCTCTATTTAGAAATGCAAAATCTACAGCGATTTCTTTTTGTTTGAATGTATTTGTTGTTTGCATATAATCTCGATGGTATTATAGAATCTTATCTTATAACATTAAAGTACTGTTGTTCCAGCATTTTCTGATTGCTAATTTGGGTTATTCACCCATTCGTAGAATGGGTAACAAAGACTAGTTTACAGTAAACCATGTCTCAGTACCCAAATATGTCCCCGATAAATTTTTCCACACTAGTTTTAATAAATAGGATACCTAGGATTCTAGGATACCTCGGATTCTAGGATACATAGGATACCTAGGATACTAGGATTCTTGATGAAGAGTCACACTAATAGTTTCAATTTTAAATTAAAGTTTCGTATTTCGTGCTACTTATTGTCCCCTTTTTCAATGAATATTAATTTCCTACTGAACTTGCAAAATTACATTTGCATTCAACAACGTAGTAACTCAGCTAACAATTAGCCAGTCGCTCATAACCAGCCACTCATCTGTCTACAGCCTCTCATTCATTACAGATAGCTTATAATTACAATAGTATGATCATTAGCTATTTTACAACCAAGTATAGTAGTAATAGGCTAATAGGTATAAGCTAAATCAGAAATTGATGTCGTTGAGTAAGAAGGTAGGATTGAATGATTATGCATATAATATATTACAACCATAGTTTGTTTAGGTTCAAAAGTGCAACACCTGTCTCGAATTAATTTTTAAAAGAAGTTGTCCGATTGAGTTGACACTCAACTACATTTTTAGGAAATTGCCAAAGGCTCACGGCTAAAGTGGGGCAAAAATAGTTGAGCATGGTAGATATATAGTAGTAAAAATAGACTTTCCCAAGAAACGTAGCCTATCTCTTGCCTTCCGAGAAAAGGATTATTATTTCCCAAGTGGAGAGGGTTAGTTCGTTCTCACAAAGTGCCCAACCTGAATGAACGCCAGAAACTGGGAATTCACTTATAGAAGTTTCCAATAGACATAAATGTCACTTTGGTACTTATCCTTGCAATATATGTAAACTTCCATCAGGATCCTGCAGAATTCAATATTATTTACCTCAAATATACATTTACTATGTAATGTTACTGTTAAGTAGCCCTGCCCTGCCCTGGTAAAGCTACAAAGATTAAAGAAGCTCATATAAAAACAGCCAAGTCATAATTGGAAAATAGACAAGTTTTACTACTCCTAAGAGTAACAACGCAAACGCAAAAACTACAAATTCATATTTACATTCTTCGCAACTTAAATATGAGTAAGAAAACAACTTAAATTTTTTTTAAATTTAAACTATATAGGTTTGAAAAACACGAGGAATATTATTTTCACTAAATTCAGTCAAATTTTATTTTATTTTAGAGTTCACCTTGGCTCTTTGTTGCATTTTGGCAGTTTTTGCCCTCGTCAGTGCCGGTTTATCCAGAGTGAAGAGTAAGACAATAAAAATAAATTTGTAGTCTATAAGCTTGTATACTAAAACAAGCATAATTTCAAAAGCAAACGATGAATCTTTTCTCTGTAATTAGAGACGTGTGCTACGCCTAATTTTAACAAACTTTTAAAATTTTGATTTAATATAACTTTCATATTCTAGTATTTTGTACAAAATTTTAAAATAAACATTACATTTAATTTTCCTCTTAGGGGGAAGCTGCTATTGCAATTACGGAGCCGGGACGTTCTGCGGTTCTACAAAGAGAATAGGACAAATATCTGGTGACTGTTCGGAACACGATTTGTATCACTGCAACGGAGCTGGCTCAAGTCTGTCAAGTTGGGAAGGAAATTGCCGGAACGGCTGTTATGCAGCAACGGGAGGAGTGGACTATTGTAAATGAAATGCAGATAACCATTGGAATGACAGCCATTACTAAACAGTGGACACTATAATTCAGCATTGAAGAAAAGATACTGTTATTTTAATACCGTAACTTAAAAGAAAGTGAAGTATTAATTTAAATGTTATTTGACCGTAGTTTTCCGTTGTAATGTTCATTCATTGTAAACAAAATGTACAGTAAATTGAATTTACAATTCTCTTATAACACTAATAACATCACATAATTTCATCACTTTTACTTGCATTTTGGCATTACGAATGCTTTTCATGTAGCGCTTCATGTTGAAAACAAATCGATAGCATAAACTTGATAATTATTGTTTTTATTGTGATAACAATTCGATTTTCGAATGGATTAATTTATGCAGATTATGTATATTAATATAAAATAGTAATACAAAAGAGTGATAGGTACATTCCCAGTGTAAATGAAATATTCCAGTTTTTGACACCAGATGAGCACGTATCCTTAGGTACATATTCTTTAAAATCATCTGGATATTTGCTGCGCTGACCTTTTGAGTCTGGAGGACCTGCAGACAAAACGGCGCATACCTGATCCTGGTATCCAAAACGCCTCTTTTCTTGAAAGTCTCTACGAAATTCTTCCGTCCAGTTAAATTTAGTACTCAAAGCTGCTGTGTAATTCAAATCCTTCATTTCAAGTGGAGCCAATATAATTGGAATTCCATTTATCTCATCTGGCCTGAACTCCATGAAAACAAAGAAACATATTCAAATAAACGCATTTAGACTTTTACCCTCACGGGGAAATATCATAATGATACTGCGGATTGAATATGGCAAAACAAATCATTTTCCTATTCAAATGAGTAAATATGTATACAATATTGATATAATATTGATAACGTACATTACATATTCTGTAATTCCAAAATCCTTGAAATTCTGGTCCAAGTCATATGACGAGGCACAATAATCAATATTTGTCATACGAGGGTAGTACCAAATGTGAGAACTACACATTTCTTCGTTTGTTTGAAATCCCCCCATGATAACTGTTCCATTATTCCACTTTGAGTTGTATATACACTCTGTAATTTGCATAAAGTTGATATCTCAAGTCAGCCAATTTTTTAATTAAATTGAAAAACTTACATACGAAAACAACTAAGACGTGACAATGTACCTGTAATTAAATGATCTCCCGGTAATACATTTACGTGTGTTTTCAGTGCCTTGTTTTGCTGAAAATTAAAATCATATGATGGGTCGCTGTAAACCCAAGGAAGTTCTTCCTTCCCCCGAAAATGCCTTATTTGCATTTTCCGTCCTAATTTATTAATACAGCATTAGTTAATGTAATGGATATATTTGTAATCATTTAATTGCTAACGCTTAAAAAATGTTAAATGTAAGAAATACAAACCTGACAAATGAGAGTGAAGGAGAACATTGTATATGTTGATTCCTCCAGTGGGAAATGTCTTAGTACAATGATCAGAACAGTGGCCAGCAAGTACAAAATCTTCAGCATCCGGAGGGACAGTTAAGCTGGGATCGAAGTCATAACCCATTGTCATCAATCCAGCAATCTTTGTTCTGTACGTAAGAAAACTGATTAAAATATTTTCCCATAATTTTCTAGAATTGTAAGAGAATGACTTACCTGAAAACGTCAGTGTAATAAACAGTTACCCCAGTTTCAAAGCTAACACCCGCAGCCTCTTGTGGGTTATCGAAATGTATTTCCAGCATGAAATAAGGGGACTCCTCAGCAGTTTCTTCAATGGGGTAACCAACGTCATCAGGAAACCAAGTTGTCTATAAAGTATTGTTAAATATTAGTCATACTACAGAACTAAACTAGCTGCTTTAGCTTTTTCACCAATTAGTTTGATACTAAAATCAAAGTATGCAATTCTTTTATATTTTGTCCAAAATGGGAAGCGAATCCCAGAAAAATGCTAGAATTATGTAATGTGTATTAATTTCTGCATATTAAATACACCTGAAATTAATAACAGCATTCTTTTTTGTGCTTTGTATTAAACTGTTAATAAAATGTTTCAATTAGAAAGTAGGTATTGTACCTTTCCACCGGTTGCCCAAATAAACATGTACTCTGTGCAGTATTGCTTCGGAAGTTCGCCTGTGGCAAAAATGTAGCACTCTTCCCCAGGGTGATTTACAAAATTTTGAAAAGTTTCTTCTGCTGTAGCACCAGGAGGCGGATGACACCTGTGGAGTACTAAATGATGGGTGTGCTTCTTTGCAGTTGAGTTATTTCCTAGGAATGCGTCAAACTAAACAAATATTCCAATTTAAAAATTTTTAGTTGCTACAACTGAAATGTAAATTAGAAATTGTAAAACATGCAATAGCGGTATTGTGCACCAATAGGATGTCTCATAACTGGGAATCGTCATGTCTACGGTCACCTTCCAAGATTTAATGGATGGGTCAACATTTTCTTGGTCATTGTCCAAAAGACTAGCTGGAACTGCTCCTCTGTTTGGTCCATGGTGACGTAGCGTATCGTCTTCTCCGTAAGAGTAAATTAACCGTGTTGTCGCCTCGTACTTCATTTAGCAAAACAAATAATTGACAATGATTAAAAATACTTAAGGTAATAGCAATATATTCGAAATAAATGGATAAAAAGTTGGGTATTATGTTATTTGTCATATTATATGAATTCTTACAGTTATTGCAAAGTCTTCATTGTCACAAGTATCCCATAATCTGCTGAACGTTAAGTTGGTCCATCCATTGTTTTCAACAGCGTTTATAAGATCCCAGTCCGGATGGGTATCTTCTTTAGGAACAACTTCTCCAATTCCATGTCGATCCTGTTACACATTTAAGTAAACTATTACTCAATACATCAGTATGCAATTGCTATATTTTACTATTGTAGTGTTAAAGAGGACTTTGAAAGTTTACTTAAACTTCAAAAGATAATAATCACTTGCAATTACACTACAGGATTTCAATATCCATTCGTATACTCTATTGAAATATTTATATTTGCATTATATTCAACCAATGCTATGGGTGTTGTGTAAAGCTCCACACAGTAAAAGTGCTTAAACTTAAAATGCTTAAATGCTCACATTAATAAACACACAATAATAAACATTTTATAGGTATCAGCTTATAGAATGATTAAAATACATTTTTAAATATTCAAGCTGAGTATTTTTCATGACTGCTTACCGAAAAGTACTGTTGACCAGTATTTGAGTCTACCCCTCCTATGAAAATGTCTGCTCCTTCCATTCCTCCATTGGGGGAGATGCCCAAACCGACATAGCCAGTCGTTTGTACTTTTGCAAAGAATGTTACTGTTTTTTTCTCGTCATTGACTTCCCACGATAACAAATACTTTCCTTCTGAATCTAAGGCTATCTCTGGGGATGTGTACGCTTCTGTGGTACCGATACTCAAAATAACGTAATTTAAAACTAAGGTATTAAAAATTAAATAAAACTTATTGAGTTCCATTTTCCAGCTGCGTTAACTGTTAAGAGTGCTAGTGATGACTGAACTATCTTAAAACGAATGCAGCGAATATTTATATAAATAGTCTTTCTGATCAAGTACCATTTACTGTAGCATTCTTTTCGTATGCCTACTCATAATGTGCTGTCGTAATATACACTAGTATAAATTGTTTGGGTGGCACTACTGAAAATGGTCCATACTGAGTATTTGCATTTAAATACAATTAGTATCCATTAGTTTGCAAATAAAAGTAAATTGTTTTTTAAAAACATGTAGGACAGAAATTTGAAAGCAATAAGTATTTTCATTATTTTTAAATTAATCATTCCTGATTTCTTAACCTGACTTAAAAAAATACACTAGTTGCAATTCTTTTCGATTTATCCCCTTCGTATTTTTGAATTATTACATAAATATATTTATAAAACAATTAAAAATGGACATACTGTAATGTAATATAATAATGTCCATGTCCAGTAAAATTCCATTATCGCATGAAGGACAACTTAATTATACAGTTTTAAAACAAAAAATCGAATAAACACTTGATATTGGATTGCTTCACAATTACTCATTTATTGTGCTGATAAAACAATGAGCATATTTAGTCATTAAACGTGAGTCATGAAATGCTTATCTTGATTATGATAAGAAAACCTGCAGACTTTAGCATCATTAATATACCTACACATATGTAATGTCCGCCAAGCAATTATTCATCAATGGAAAACAAAACACGCAACACGCAGAGAACTTTGGTATTCACTACACTCATTTATTAAAGTGTAAAAACCCGACAAAAAATGAGTTTTTGATACTCAATAGGCCAACATCAATTTATTTGTCACCGTTGAACAAAAGCAACCGACAAGTAATTTTGTGCATATTTAAATTTTCTGGAGTCAAGTCATCGTTAATTTTAACTGAAAAGGTAAACAAAATTGTCAACACTTATTGTGATTATTTATAGTTTTCTCTTCAGTTTATACTTTTACGTGAGACTATAGGCTACTTCGTTGAGTTTTGAGCTCAGTAGGTAATTATAGGTATTTAAAAGTTTGTAATAAGTAATAACACTGCGATAAGTTGAGGAATGCAAAATTATGTGAGCCCCACTCTCCAAAAGAAAGCAAATTAGTGAAAAGCATACACACCAAATGTACAAGAGAAACTGAGATTTCAATAAGAACATTGTCAATGGTACTTTTGTTTCTAATTCTCGTTTCTTACATACAATGGAATTTTTGCCACATGTCTCCATAAATAAATTAGTTTTCAAACCATTTAGAAACGTACTGTAGTATTTCTTCCACGTTGTATAAATTCCAGACTCGAATAACTGCGATAGCGATTTTTCAACTAAAGCAGTTAAAAAAGATTTTCTAATTTTCCAAAAGGAGCGATAAACTAATTTACTGTCGAGATCTTCTATAAGAACTGTCATTATATTGGGAAAATTATTTTTCATAAACTCAGAGAAATATTTTAGAGTTTCACTTTCATCGAAAATTGCAAAATGAGAATTTACAGGAAACGCTCCTTTGATTGTGTTAATTCTTTTGTAATTATTGATATATCTGAAAATTTCCACATATGAACTTGAGTTTACTATGAGCAATTTTCGCTTTTCAAAAGTTTCGTACACTTTCAAAAGTTTCGTAATAGTACTGTCTGTATTTCCAATGTTTCTGGAATAAATTAGCCCAAAAATTGCCGATCTAAGTCCCGGGACACGAATTACATTGGGCGTGCTATTTATAGCAAGTTCTTTGTCTGAAATAGGCACAACGTGCCATTCTGTTATATTAATATAATTGTTAGTAATCACTGGAATTTCACTATTCAACAACTGTGGAACTTTATTCGGTACAACAGGAACAGTTTTCTTTAATATCGACGATATGATTTGCCCTTTATAGGCAGATGAAATTACAATGGAAAAAATTATCCAGATTCCAAAAATAAAGGTATAGTATTTTCTATTAGCCAAATGTAACTTCTCGTTTCCTCTTTCCAAGATAAATCCCAAAACACTTAAGAATTCACTGAAAACATTACGCTTGCTTTTTTCTTGAAATGCATTTAAAACTATTGGGATTAGTACTAATGAAAAAAGGCACAGTACCCAAACATTCAAATCGAATGGCTTCCACAGGCTTGAGTAATTTAAATGGTCATTTTCCAAAATTACAAGCAATGAAAATTTAGTAATATTCCATCCAACATTTAAAGTATCAACAAATCGACTATTAACGTCATAATTCTGTACTTCTAATGCGATTTGAGCTGACCTTCGCTTTTTTATTATTATTGTAAAATTGTGAATTTGTTTTAACGTTTTCATTAGGTGTTGCTTTTCAGTAAACTTGCGCCAGTTTGCAATTTTGCTTGAAATAGTATTATACTTTTCCAATTTGTCAGAGTACATATCATTGCCACTGGTTGATAATGTCAGTTTATTATTATTTTTGTTAAGAATGTCCCACTTTGTATTAAGAGTATCCACAAAAGGGTACTGTGACACATTTATGGGAACGAAAACCTTTGGAGGAACACAACTCATACATACGTAATGCAAAATATTGTCACTTGTGCTAACTAAGATTCTTGTGCGTGTGGCCAGCAAGTAGAAGTTGGGATAACCCATCTGAGCAGCCATTGAAGTTCCATTTGGGAAACACTGATCTGTACTCTTACAGGGAATTGAAAGCAAGGCATAACTGGCGTGAAAAACGGACTTGAACAACAATCTGTAACCAATGCTTTGCCAAATATCCTGAATATTTTGATTGTAGTGAGCTTCCTTGAAAGAAAATATGTGTATTTGAATGTTGCACAAGGAATATTTAGTGTTTTCATATGAAGAAGAGGAACTGTAGTTTTTGAAGCCTGAAGTTTCTAACTGAAGAGATGTTAATTTTTGGGAATAAAAGTTTACTATTGAGTCCACTGAATATTGATTATTGGAGAGCAAGCCCTTTTCATCACTTTTGCCATAAACTATGTGAACAACACACGAGGAAAATATATTTAGATAGCTTTCATTCAAGTAAACGTTTAATTGAGAATCGGAGGGAATTGCCGAAAAAACAAACAACAAAAAATATGGTATTTTCATATTCCTTTCCAAACTTAACCTAACTAAAATACTTTTAAGTTGAAATGTTACTAATAATGCCTTCAATATCTTTTTGGTCATGGTAAAAATTGTGAGATTAGGATGGGACAAAAGTTTTCGGTATAAGTATTATTTCTAAAGAATGTAAGAATTATCCTTAAACTAAGGGCTATGTTGCTTTGAAGAAGTACTGGCCCATTTGGTGAACTACAATTTTCTGAAATGGAATAATTGCGTCCTTCATATTTTAAAAATTTGCAAGAACATAAAAGTAGTACTCAGTGTAACTTAGGTTGTCTTATTTGCAGTGATGTTCGTCTTATGTTCGTCCTACAATCAATAGGTTTGTACAAGGAAATAGACTACATGGCTGGTATTAGTGATATCTATACTGTATTGCATACCATATTTTATCTTTAAACTAGGAAAGGGAAGTTATTTGCAAAACTAATATCAGTATTAAAAGCAATCTCGTTTTAACATTACATTGGATAAATAGTTTTTTATTTACTTTAATATTTATACATTTTGCAGGAAACGTTCATAAAAGGATTTAATTGGGGTTATTGGAAGCCAGGAAGTATATCCTAAACTGTTGAGAACCTTCACGGGTTAGGCCAGGAAGCTAAATGGACAAAAAAGGTAGGCAATGAATAATGAACACGTACTTTCATTGTAAACTTTGAGAATAAAAGAAAATAAATAGTTTCCAGTTACTGAAGTGTAATAAACTTTTAGAATCCGGGAACCGTAGCTCAATTTAAAAAATGTAGAATTCAAAAAGTACATCCAGAGTGGACTATATAACTGAATAAACTCCTATACATAATATACTCTTATATAATCAAACCATAAATTACACAATCCGAGTATTTTAACTTTGATTCCAGGAAGACATTGTCTTATAATCCTCAAATGTAACGTAAGATATGCATACATCATAAGTTTTATGAGCACAACTTGTTTGTGGGGACTAAAAACTTCTTAAAGTATTAGACATTACAGAAATACTATACACCTTATAGTTGCCTAAGCCGTTGTGGCCGATCTGTAGTATGAAAAGGAAAGGTTACAAAATATCTGATCATATCTTTTTTACTGTAATCTCAGGAAATATAATAATATACTTATTTTTACCATAATTGTTCCCAGTTCCCATATACAACAGTATCTTAAATGTTTGGTTCTTATGAAAACTACAATAGTGAGGATTTTGTACTATAACGTTTTCGGGTACCTCTAGGAATGCAGCGGATGTACTCGTGATCTAGAGTTCTGATTTTACTACTATGGTTCCTTTCCTTTTCATCAAATTTACCGACGTTTTCGGAAAGATATGATTCTTGGATTTAGAAATAACATACACGTTTCAAAAATATATCTTATTTTATTGGATTTTTTATTTGCGCGTGGTCTTGTGAAATAAAATTATTTGCAAAAATGATATTGTTATTTGTTAAAAAGTAATGTATTCTTGGTAGTATACTTTTCGTTGATCGTTATCACGACAAAGACCATTCTACTTCAAACCCTGATTTAGTCACTGAGCTGTCAGTTGCAAAAACGAGTATGAATAAGTCCGGCGAAGCAAAATTATGCAGGGCTGGATTTCCACAGTATCTGTATTAAAAATCATAATTATGTCTTTTGATCATTTGCACAAACAAATTGATTTGAAAATATTAAAGCCCTTTAAAATGATTATTTCAATATGTACCTCATACGGCGAACAACATCATTCCTTCCTACGTGATAAATAATAAGCCGATCACAAGTACACGCTTCCCCATCTCCACATTTCTCCAAATCCAGCATTTTCATTCTTAGCGTAAATGTGGAAGACGATGATGCATGGAAGAATGCATTGGAAATGACAAATAAAGACATTTCGTTATCGCGATATTGGGATCCCACAGGATACTTTAATCTGCCAGACGGACTGCTGGATATGTAATCCTTGTGATACTCATAATTATTACTCTGGGACATCCCCATCGCTTTATAGTGGAGAATGAAACCCGAATTTACTGCGGATCCATCTGAGGTAAACATAACAACAGCCACAAGTCCATTCAATGTGCCAGATTGAACTCCATTACCATCATCACCTCTATGAAAAATTATAAATATGTACAATCAATTATTAAAATCCATACTTAATACAGTGAAAATTATCTAATATTATCTATCCCAACTTTTTCAGCCACAACTTACAAATCTACTTTTTGACTGAAACCTTCTTTATTAAACGAAAATATTGTTATGTAATCGTATCCCAGCTCAAATTCTGTTGGCATTTTTGTGAATTTGATTTGTGTGTACGTTTTAGGTATTCGTACAATCCAGACACACCTCTCGCTATTGGAGTATTGAGAGGAATACTTGTACATTATTACCCCTTCATTCGATTCCAAAATATCTCCACATTGGTTGTCCCCGTATTTTACTGCATATAAAATTAAAAATCGACTTGTAATCAAGCAAAAATAAGTTGCTTTCCATAAACCGCATTTTCCAAAACTATAATTATTTACCACAATATTATTTTGCCACAACAATCGTAATTTGTATCAACAGTATTCACTTTTTACATGGAATATATTAGTTTGTCCATATGTTTAACTATTTGTTATATACTTAGTTTACTTATACCATCAAATACTTTTGAAAAATGGATACTTTTGTAAGGAGTGACAATTTTGCGGCAAAATAATATTGGCAAAGTAATCATTCCAGTAATAATTCGATAGTTAAATTTTGTTTTACTAACTCTGTAATGTATTCATTTTTGCATTAGAATAATCCAAAAGCGTCTTCAGTTCCTGAGAGTTGCTCTTCTCTGCGTTAATTTGACTTTGTAATCTAACAAGGGAGTCATTTAACGAATTTATGGAGTCAACGTGAAGTTTAACGTTAATTTTCTCGTTGGCCAATTCAATTTTAGTTTCAGAGTGGGATTGCTTTGTTGTCATCAGTTCTCGAGTGCATCCCAAAGTTTTGTTTTCCAATGCAGTTTTTGCTTTACCCAACTCTACTACATTTCTTTCCAAATTTGTAGTCTTTAACATCAGTAAGTTATGTTCTGTCTGTAGACTTGATTTTTCCTTTTCGATTCTGTTTAAATGAGTTAAAAGTGGGTGTTCATAAAGCTGATCCTCCAGAAAGAACTTCATTGCGTTAGTAATCATGCTAGCAAACGATCTAACTGATGGCGGAAGAATATCTTCCAAAGGTTTCAGTTCAAAATCATTGTTAAGAATCATTGGAAATTTAACTAGAGAGTTTTTCCAATTTTCAAAAAGACTTGTCCTTTTACTAAAGAAAAATATATCAGGGTTTTCGGAATAAGTATTTGGATCGCCTCCAGATATCTTAAGTCTTTTGACATTCCTCATTTTTGCTAAAATACTTTGATTTCCATTTGATATGACATCCTGAAAAATATCTTTAAGATCAATGGTGTTGCAAGGATAATTATCAATTAATACTTCTATAGAACCACCGGCATAAGCTGATGTTACTACATGACTGCCGTACACAGTGAGAAAATTTCTCCATTTTTGAACTGAATTGGGAACAGAGATGTTGAAAACTGGAAGCATTTTCAACTGGTCAGAGAATGCAGAAGCCAAATCTACTTTGTCCATATCTAACCGCAATATTCGGAATTCAATTAATAATGAAGGGCAAGATCCACGGGAAATTACATTAAAGCCCGGTTTCAACAGAGTCTTTCTCATAGATTTGAAAGACGTTTTTCCAACACCCAGAAGAAAAGCTCTATTTTTCACATATTCATCTTCAGACGCTGATTTGTGGTAGAAATATTTGTTGTGCTCATTTATGGTCAAAATTGCATTAGATGGAGAAGCGTAGCCCAAGTCTGAAAACTTTTCTGCTCTAGAATCAGTTTTGAATGGAGTAGATTGTAGAATGGAATCAGTAGTGATATCGTAACAATTTCCTACAGTAGAAGAAAAAGGTAAATTCGGAGGTTTTAATCCAAATGCGGCCTTCAAAACAATTTCAACTTCTTTATTTCTTCCCAGTTCCCTGAAAAGTGTTGCAATTTGTACATCTACTTTGGGAATATCGGATAATTTCGTTATGAGACGCAAATGTAAAGCCCTTTGAAGATAAATCAAAGTGTCCGATGGCAAATCCGATTTCTCAGGCAGCTTGCGAAATATATCCGCAAGATGAACAGAAACTTCTGTATTTTCGGTTTTTAAATTCGCGGCTGTTAGCATTTCTAGAAATGTCATCGCTCTTGTGTCTCCGGGTGGAACCAGTGCAGCTTCCGATATCAACCGAGGTGTATTTTTGGTATCTCCAGAAGACATGGAAGACAAAAGCTGAGTTTTGCGAGCAGTGAGAACATTTTTCTTATCCAAAGCTATGATTGATTTTATGGATTCAAATAAATTTTGTGGATAAATCTCTCCATTGGGAAGTTTGTGTCCAAATTCCACCCGTTCCAATTCATTGTCATCTCCTTTGTTTTCGGCCAAGACTATTTTAATTGGTGACGGAAATAAAGAAAATTCTTTTATTGCTTTCTCAATTTGCGTAGTTTTGTTTTTTGTGTTTTTAGCCTCTTTTTCTGTTACTCCCATTACATGGGTCATCACAAAAATCAAATTGGAATGTGTTGAGCTCACGATTTGCTTCTGAAGAATACCAAGTGATCTTAACATCTTGACAAACTTAGAACTTTCGCCGTAAAACCGGTTGTCATCATAGCGAGCACAGATCAGGACAACATCAGGTGGTCTAACGGAAAGGTCTCGGTGATTTTTCATGAATTTCTCCAGAGTGGCCAAAAAGTTTGCATCGTTTTCCAGACCTCGAGTGTCTTCTAATCCAGGCGTGTCGATAAATCTGATTTCATTTCCTGTTCCATTTGATGCACCAAAGCTGTATTCAAATATAGAAGACGTCGTTGATTCAAAATCTCCAACAGGAGCTACCGTCGTGTTAAACAAAACATTTATCTGAAACCAAAAGAAAATTTAAGCCAAATGTTCAGCTGTAATTTTGTTATATATTATATGTTTTACAGTTGTTGATTTTCCGCTCCCTGAAAGTCCAACTAAAAGTATATAAATGGGATCTTGAGAATTGTCATCTTCTGTAGTCTATAAGTAAAATATATTCATGTAATTCTGCTGAAGTTTTACTAAATTTAGCGTTTCATTTGTAATTACTGCCAACATTAATTGTATTTAAACTATTTAATTAAGCATAGTTAGAATCATAGAATTAGAAATGTATTACCATTAAGAATAAATAAGTTGTAAATAAGTAAGTATTTATATGTACTTCACATAAATATAAATTCTTACCGTAATATTTCCGGGTGCAGTGTAGGCACTTTTTACAAATTGAAAAAATAGTAATCCGAATAGTATTTTATTACTTAATCTCAGTCGATGCAACATTTTATAAGCTGTGTTAAAAAACAAATTGTGGATAAACGAAACGAATATTTTACGATATTTATAGACAAGATAAAAGCGTAATGGATTCAAAGTATTAAGAAGTCTAAGAAGTAATGCTGATAGATTAAACATTGGTAAACCACAAATATGGTCCGGCTTCTCCTTTTTGTGTTAATTCTCATTCATTCAATGTGCTTTTTCTACTATCTTCACCTTTCATTCACATTCAGTCATTTGTCATTTTTCGTATTCCGAACCCAGTAATGCAATACTGTGCTATCATCAATACCTTATCTAGCAATAGCAATGATTTAAAAAACCATAAGATTACGAAGTAATATATAAGATTAATGAATTAAAGTTAATACAGTACATAATGCGGAAAAATTAAATTCAGACGTAAATTCATGTTATCTTCACATACTCCTTACAATTCACTCCTTACAATTCTACAGAATATTTCAATTTCGTCGTATCCTTCTGAGTCATCAATCAAAGTAATTGTATTTGTTTGAATATAATGCAAAGTAGCATATTCAAGTGAAATGGCAATATATGCATCCATGCTGTTACTAAAACTAGCCACTTTTGTGGTCAATGAAGAAATGAAGATTTTATTTTTCAGGCTTATTATGCCGCTTCGTGGTTTCGTATATTTGTGCAAAATGATTCATGGTCTGCAAAACAATCTAATTATTCGACAACTTACATGAAATCCACTTATGGTAATTCAATATTTCATGAAAATTTGCAAGTGTTGCAAGAGAAAATTTTAATTACAAATTTATTTCATCTCACTGTTTTGCAGATATAAATGTTTTCTTCGTTAATACAAATAGCATCTTGTGAATTTACATTTTTCAAAAGAAATTCCCGTAAGTCAGTAGTCATTCATTTAGTTTACTTCGATATTGCTATGTGTACTTACCTTTCAGCGAACTAATGAATCATAATTGTCCCTAGGGTCAGCTTCTGCTTTTAGATAGTATGTTCCTGATGATCTAATAAACACACGAATAACTTATTTAACATTCTAAACACATAATGCAGTAAAAAGTTGTCAAAATTATCGAAGCATGGCAAATCCATATTTACATTAGTAAATACAATTTAAACGTGTATGTCAAACTCGATTGTAAGTTTCCTTACCCTTTTGGACACAAATAGCCCATTGGGGGACCGTTACATACTTCACATTCTCCTTTTTCGAATTGCGCCAAGTTTGAGCATTCACAACCATTGTAACTCACTCCTCGAACTGAAGATGCGTACAACTGGTGACATTTCAAATGACTACACTGAGCGATAACCACTAGAAAAAATTAGCATAAGCAACTATAAGTGTACTTAATTTTCATTTAAAACCATAATTCAAACGGTATGCCTTAAGCAATCAGCTACACACAGTAGGAAATCAAGCTCTCTTAACATTACGGAATTTGGATCCACAATTTAATAATTTGACAAAAAGACGTCTTTAACTCACAATCTTTCTCAAGGCAACCTGGTTGCTTGGCTCCTCCGTTCGGGTAAAAATCAATATGACCACATTGCAAGGTTGTTCCAAAATTTCTCATTGGTAGCAATTCGCCTGCATTGCAATGAATAACGTCAACATATTCTGCATCAGTTGGGTCTAAGCGTAGATTAATATCCGTTTCTGCTCCAAATGCGGGACCTGCTGGATCCAAGCCTTTTAAAAAATACATGAAAATTCAGAATTTAATGCCCGCTGATCTTATAATTGTCAGTTTTATAGTTTCACAACTAACCAGTAATTCTGGATATTTTTTGGTTTACTTTAGAATTGATATGGTAGCCAGCAACGCCACTAATCTGAGCTCCTAGAGAGAAGCCGACCAAATGTACTTGCTCGTAGGTAAGAAACCCTCTTTCCTTTAGAGAAATTATCATATCTCCTAACTTCTCCCCGACAACTTTTGTATTTTTTGCAGCCACAAAATAGATAACCTTTCGAGACGCTTCGTGCCAATCCACGATTATTAGATTTTCTGTACGATTGCTTTCCATAAATGCTTTGAAATTTAAAAATATTAATATTTTAGTAATATTTAATTTTATTGTTTGTATAGGAATTACCTTTTCTGATACTTTCAGAACTGTTGGCGTTTCTGATTGATAGGGCCCTCACTCCGGCTTCAGTAGCAGTTGTTTCTGCTAATACAGGTATAATGTAGCCGTGGATGCAAAATATGCTTTCTTCATGGGGATTCCAATTTGTATCCCCAAGGAGGGTGGTGTCCGTAATACTTTGGCCATTATCTGGACTAAATTCATTAACATATAAAATGTAGTTTAAATATAAAAATGGCAATGTCGAAAATATTTTAATTTTGTCAATTATTTACAATTTTAATACAATTCGGTAATTAAAGATATTTGTATGTTATGCCATTATGCATGAGAAATCTGCTTCAGAAATAATTTTCGAAAAAATTGTAGTTCAACTTACTCTTTTAAAGTAAAGAGGAGAAAATTTACTTTGAGTTCCCCAATTTCAGATTTTGGAAGGTCAGCACCAGAAGTTGGGTCCTCAGGACCGCTATAACGGGAAATGGGAAATGGCAAGCGAGGTTTCTCAATTTAGTTGAAGTATTGCTTCTTAAATGTAATGAAGCAGTGTTTCATACAGTTGTACCGCTTTTGGACTGGAGGATCAGAAACTTTCAATTTGTTTTGTTGTTTGTTGAGTAGAAATGATGCAATTTATTCAATTTGAGATTAAAGGATTTGAGAAATGCAATTCTCAAAAATATCTGTTTTCTAGATGAATTCTAAAAGTTTTGATTGGCACACCAAAACATGGTACATCATCAGACAAGCAACTTTGTATGAAATGTAATATTCAAATATATAATTCCTGTTAATGTTACAATGAAGTCGGAAAAAGATAAGCAAGATTTTCCAATAGGATAGAGTGTACTTTGTGCCATCTTGTCATATGGCTATCATATCAATTAATTCATTCGTAATTTATGGTTTCCTTTCTTATTTTAACAAAAACGGGAAATTAAGACATTAATGCAAAGTATATTGCTATTTTTCATGCCAATGCTTTTAACGCATTGCCAGACGATGATATTGTGCCATATTTTGAACTGTGTCAATCAAAAATTTCCAAATAATTTATCGCCAGAGTAGAACTTCCTAATTCTAGAATTTCGAGTAAATTACGTCATTTTTACCAAACGGCTATGCAACAGAATGGCAAGTTCCTGTCCAGATTAATAGCGGTGCTGTATGAGATACAACATGTGTTCATTAAAAAATTAAAAAACAAAATAACTTAAATTATAATTTTTTTCTCTAGAACATCAAAACTAGGTCAATGCTTATTAATTTCTGTAATTAATTTATATATTAATGTGTACTTTGTGTACTATAAATGTTTTCTTACAGAAAGAAAAACAACAATTTCCAGACAAGGCTTACATAAATCAATATTTACAATTAATTCATACCTGTAATTTATTTCTGTATCGCTTGTTTTGCTTTCTGCTACTATATCTATACCGTTTCCATAAGCAAATATGAATGTATTAGAATAAATAAAAACTATCACAAAGAGCTTAACAAAACCCACAGAACCCATTTTTTTCATTTAGTCTTAAGTTTAAACACGTTAAAGGAGATTATTGATAAATTGGAAATTTGAAGTAGTACCACGTATTTCAGAATGCATGGTAAGCATATACCTATACATTGCAAACGTATGCCTTTGTTTATTACTGTAGCTATTATTACTGTATTGCCACCTAGATGATAAACTGTTTGTTGACTGAAATACAATAACTCATGACGAAATAATTACTGGGTAGCTACTGAACTACTATATAAATTATAAATAAAAATTTAAATGCATCATAACAGTCAAACGGCAGTTGTGAAATATTTCTTAAGCACAATTAGTAATAAAATCCCATTGTTAAAATTTTGCTAAACTCATAAAAATTTACTTTACGATTAACTAACGGTGACCGAGAGCTAACTAGAGGTCTAACGGATGCTGAGCATGATTATTTATAGTATAGTATCAACTGTGAAAAAGTCAACTTGATGATATGTTTGTAATAGTAGTAGCTAGATTACATTGTTTCCAATAATATGGTTTAACTTTTATTATGTCCCTCAATTTGATTCAACAGAGAAATTGCCTAAAAATTGCAACATATTGAAAAAGCAATTTTTTGCTGAAATTATCATCCTCAAGTGCTTTAATACGAACTCTTAACAATATAATGCATTTATTTTTCAAAAACTTGTTATTGGCATACTTACGTCATCATCTTCGTACGGTTGTGCTTTGAGGTAATACCTTCCCTTTGAGCTAAAAAAACAATAGATATATAATCAACCGTCAAAAAAACAATAACATTACTATGCAAATTCCATTATACCAATAATATTGTCGCATTCAACTGTGCTCATCTTTTGTCCTTTTGCCTATTGAAAACAACGAATAGGATTGCATCTAATGGTTGTCAATACTAATCATCAATTATGCTAGAAAACGACTTTAAAATTACCTTTTGGGACAGAAATAGCCCATTGGCGGACCATTACATTCTTCACAGTTGCCCTCATCAAAATTTTTAATGTCATCACACTCACAACCAGGGTACAATAGTCCTCGAACAGAAGATGCGTAAAGCTGAGGACACCTAAAATGGCTGCACGATGATATGAGTAGGATTTCTGCAAAATATAAATGATAAATACAAAGAACTCATAGCAGGATCCTTGATGTGGGTTACCCTCATTTGTATTGCCCCTTTAACTACGAGTTTTACGAGCAAATAGGCCTATGAGATATATGTTAAATTAAAACTACTTAAAGCGACAATTAGATCGTCTCTTTCAATAGTCTTAAGAGTACAATATTATATCTGTGGTTGAAAGCTAATTAGGCTAATTTTTCTAAGTTCATTTAAATAATGATTCTGTGTTTCCATATTCGCCATATCTTTGTGAGAAAATAATTACAATAGGAAGTAACTGCCTTTAACTTACTATCTCCCAAAAAGCAGTTCGGCTGTTTCTTCCCTCCATTAGGGTAAAAATCAACGTGTCCACATTCCAAGGTTGTTCCTAAACTTCCGTAAGGAACTAGATCGCCTGCATTGCAATGAATAACATCGACGAATTCTGCATCAGTTGGATCTAAACGTAGATTTATATCCAAAGAGGCACCAAATCCCGGGCCAGCTGGATCCAATCCTTTGTCAAAAATTATTTCCCGTCTTAATTTAAAATCTCAATTAAAATCTCTTCATATTTTAGAAAATAATATATCCAAACCCTAACCACGTATACAAAATATTTTGCTTTATCTAACTAACCGGTTATTCGGCTTATTTTCCGGTCCACTTTATAGTTTACTTGATAACCAGCTATTCCAGCGATTTGTGCTCCAAGAGAGAAACCAACCAAGTAGACTTGTGTGTATTTAAGGAATCCTCTAACTTTAAGGGAAATGAGCATATCTCCTAAAATTTCACCAACAACCTTAGTATTTCTTGCGGCTGCCACATAATTTAGTTTTCTTGACAATACGTGCCAATCCATAATTATCACATTTTCAGTTCGATTGGATTCCATAAACGCTGAGGATAAAATACGATTACGACTATTATTTGATCTGATTTTTATTGATATTCTCCGGATTTTGCATCTCAAAGAGACTACAAATGAATTTTTTTACATTTGGTCATTAATTAGCGTTATTAATTTTACTCTCACCTCTTTTGATATTGTAAGAAGTTTTGATTTTCAATATTGTAGCCAGAAGATCCATTTCTAGCCCACTTTGTATGTATCCGTGGATAAGAAATATGCAATCTTTCTTGGTGTTCCAGTTTGTTTCGGATACGCCTGTGGTGTATGTTATAACTTCGCCTTTATCAGGACTAAATTCAATTAGAAATTATTTATTAGTAATTAGTTATTATGATAATAATTAATTTTCGGAAATTAAATAGTAGTTTATCAATTAGAAAATTAAAAACTGCCTAAAATTACTACAGTTCTGGCAAGCAAAAAAGTTAATCTACATACTATAATGGGTATATTTACGAAATATTTTGAAGTTTTCTTTAACACTAGCTACAATTACAGTCTAATTCAAATGAAATTAGAATTAGTGTAATTAAATCTTATTTTACAACAAATCTATCTTTGATCGCGTAAAAGTTAAAGATTTTTTTTAAAAAAGTGCACTACTTTTTTCGTGTGTAGAGGAGGAATTGGATTGACCATTGCTTGAGACGGAATTCTGGAAGTCCTTCAATATCTCCAGCTCCTCCTCCAACGCCCCTATCTTCAACTTCATATTCCTGTACTATTATGGTTCCATTTACTGTACGCCTTATTCCCTTAATATTAATTTCCCTCGCATGTTCTTCTTCAGTTTTCTTAGGAACGACTTCCGTAGATAATCCCCTAAATTTGAAAAATAAATAATTTATCTTAAAGCTTGCTTTTAGAAAACTACGTTTAAATCACGGTTTTCATTACAAATGCTTAGTTTCCTTTAAAGATTTCCAAATCTACGTAAAAGTTTACTAAAATTGTAATTTCCTTCTAGGTGATGTAACGAATGACGAATTTTCATGTCGGTCTCTTGCATTTATAGTATCCATTGCACTTCTTGATGTCTCTGTTTGCGAGAGGGAATTTATATGGACAGACATTAGAAGTATTGAAAAATATTGACTAATAATATTAAATAGCATTCTGTAACAATATTGTCTCCTGTCGAATTTAAGAAAAATGGTGAATGTGAATTAACAGATTTTTGCATAATGATGACTGTTGTGCGTTGAGTTTCAACAGCCGGCCAGTGATATGTCAATGCCAAGGGTCGTTTGGTTTGTTTTATATTTAATTTACGTAATTAAATCTACATATTTTACAAAATTCCATCGACTGAAGTCAAAATATATTGTCCTCTATATAAGCCTACTTTAAATGCTCCAGTAATTAATATGCTACTTAATTCCTTAATTCGGCAAACAATTAATACAAGAGATATAATGGGATGAAATTAGAATGTAATTAAATTTCGCAGCATTGTTCTATATTCAAACAGTTGGCAATTATAATACAACCATGTATTAAAAATGCAATAATTTTATTTCCCTATTAGAGTGTATGTAATCGTAATGGTTTTGACGCAAAAAGGCATATTTATATTCAATCTTTAAGTTTATGAAGTTTATCCATCTATAGTATGCCAAATAACCGCAAAAATCTGTTGATAGTTTTGAAATACATTGCTATTGTTCCTAGTATTACTAGTATTCCTTTTATTTCGTAGATTCATTTATATCACGAGTTAATTAAATCCCACTGATGAGACAAATTTCACTGCCAGAATCGCTGTAGTGTGAACATTTATTAAAGAAAACATAATAATAAGAAGAAAGAAACTTAAATAATTAATTGTTTTGCATTCAGTATTCAATTATATTTGGAAAAATAGATTTTATCACAACATGTATATACAGCTTTGATGTATTTTAGAAAAAGCAGCATATTGTTAAGGAAGGATTCATAATTCCCTTTCAATAGGTCAGTACTAACATGTCTATGTCGTCTTCAGGGTAGGGCGTTGCTTTGAGATAGTACCTTCCGGCTGAACTAAATAAACCATCACAAGTTATAAAAAAAGGACTGTAATTATCAGTACTTCTATTAAATGAATTTATACCCCAATTTTCGTACATAATTCTTACACCCTTGTATCAAAAAAATCGCGACAATTGTTTGTGTTTGAAAATGGAAAAGTTGTTTGGAAAGAGAAATCACGAAAGTAATTTTCTGTATCTCTTAAATCAGTTTTGATATTTTGAGCATTCGCTCGCATATTTTTAATTTATTAAAGATGACAAATGAAAGATAAATTTTGATATTAGGGTGAATGACAACTATCAAAACTTTTGATTACTTTTTGGGACACATGTACCCCATTTGTGGACCGTTGCAGTAGTTACAGTTCCCTGCAGCAAAATTTCTTTTGTCATTACATGCACAACCAGTATACTCTTTTCCACGAACAGAAGATGCATAAAGTTGAGGACATCTGATATGACTGCATGAAGCTACGACTACTAAAAACAACATACACGTAAATTTGTTATTAAATTATCAAAGTTATTTTGTTCAATGTCCAAAGATTGACAAGATATAGCTACCGCAATACATTACTGAATAACTTTGTTTGTCACGCAGCGTTATCTTTTATTAAATATATTTCAAATTGATTGATAAATAGGAAGCACATTTACTGAAGTCACATTTAACTGACACAAACAAAACATTAAACAATTTCAAGAAATATTGTTGCATTTCAATAGAATATATTATTTGCGAGTAAATTAGTTGACGCAATTAGTTGTCATGTCTGTCTGGATAAAAGTTGTCAAAATTGTTTCGGATAAAGCCAGTATATATTTTCTTTAATCTTCAGCAAGCAATTAGGAATTTAGGAATCAAGTGTTTCAACTTACAATCTCCCAAAGCACAGTTAGGCTGTTTGCTTCCTCCATTAGGGTAAAAATCAATGTGCCCACATTCCAAGGTTGTTCCCAAATCTCTGTTGGGAAACAAATCGCCTGCATTACAGTGGATGACATCAACAAATTCTGCATCAGTTGGATCTAAGCGTAAAGGTAACTCCAACGTGTCGTGGAATCCCGGACCAGCGGGATCCAATCCTTTTCAATAATTATTTTAATTAAAAATTACTGAAAGGTTCTTAAAATTCGTACATGTCAAAATTATTTGCAATCTAACCGGTTATTCTGCCTATTTTTTGGCCCACTTTATAGTTTACTTCGTAGCCAGCCATTCCAGCGACTTGTGCTCCAAGAGAGAAACCAACCAAGTAGACTTGTTTGTATCTAAGAAATCCTCTAACTTTTAGGGAAATAATCATATCTCCTAAAATTTCCCCTATAACTATAGTATTTTTGGCCGACTCAAAATAGTTGAGTTCTCTGGCCCCCATGTGCCAATCCATAATTATCACGTTTTCTCTTCGTCCGGATTCCATAAATGCTGTGAATAACAAAATACTTTGGAAGTATTAATAAGTCTTACAGTCAATACGTTAATAATTACTGATACCTCTTTTGATGCCTTCAGAAGTTCTCGTTCCCATTACAGTAGAAAGGTAATCCACTTCCAATCCACTAGATTGGTAGCCATGAATTAAGATTACGCAGTCCTCAGCAGTGTTCCAGTTTGTTTCGGATACGCCAGTGCTGTAAGTTATACTCTGACCTTTATGTGGGCTAAAAGCAGTAAAAACGAATATATAAATTATCTTACAAGAAATATTCACCAATTCATCGTATAGTGGTTGCAGTCAGACACATGAGACTAATTTCGGTACCCTGTGTTTGAAAATGTAGGCATTTTTGTAAAATTATTATCCCTTCCGCATTGAATACTGGCATTACATTTTTAAGCATTTTGACTGCCAGTTTAGGGATTATCCTGAATATTTTCATTTTTTGTTGAATTGAATCAACTCTTTATGATCATTGAATGATTATTAATGAAAAATCATCTTTTTACCCTAAATGTAAAATCAATGGGAACAATCCGTAATTATAATAACGAATTGTGTGTCAGCAATAATAAAACGGTAACCAACATGTGGTTGATGTGTGTTCCTTGTTAGTCAAAGAACAGAAAGTGAAATTTAGTCAATTAGATAGCCAATTTGTAAACTTTGAAAAATTTTCCTTAGCTACTCATTAGGAAGGGCAATTTAATTTAGTTTAGTATATGCAACCGCCTTGCTGCTAAGAACCAACCTTAGGATATGAAAAAAATTGACTGTTGGATAAAATTGACATAGAAAGAAGAAACAAATAAAAGAAATATTTTTAAATTCGCTTATGAATTCTTTTTCGGGGAAAATTTAATCGTACCTCAAAAATAATCGGTTTACGAGTAGAATAATCACTTTACCTCATATGCTGTATTTATATGAGAGCTAAAATAATAATTTTTCTTGAGTTAAACCGATTAATTTTAAGGTACACTTAAATGCAAGCAAATCTCCTGCTTAAATTCTCTGTTATTTTTTTTTGTTTTAACCATTGGGTTTTATTAATGACAGATAAAAACGTTTGTTAATATAGAAATGTTTTTAAAATGTTTTACTTCTTTAGTGTATACAGAAGGAATTGGATTGACCATTGCTTAAGAGCGGAAGATGGGTCCTTATTATCCTCCTTCCCAAACCATTCTCCTAAATTCCAAAAGAATCTACCACGCACTTTCTCCCGTATTATGATTGTACCATTTCTTGTACGCTCTTTTCCCTTAGCATCAATTTCCCTCGCCTCTTCTTCTTCAGTTCTCTTAGGAACATCTTCCCTAGAAAATCCCCTGTTGAAGTTATAAGAAGGAAGTTAAATTACTTTCATTGTCATTATAAATTAAGTTGCACAATCAAAAAGTTTTTCTTGGTTTCCCAAAAAAGTCTTATTAGAACCACTGTAAAACTTTAGTAAAAAATTTAATTTCCTTCTTTTTGTAGAATTAAAGTTTGATGAAATTCGATATTTGTTTTTTTCGTGTATAGTCTTGATTGAGTTTCCTGATATTTCCTTTGACAGCGGAAGTAAATTTATCTGGGAAGTAACCAACAGGATCGTAATTGTAAACGGTCTAATAACATTAAGTCCCATTTTGTTACAACGTGTAGTGTCTCCTCTTTAAAGAAAAAAAATTGCTAGTTTTTTATTGGTAATCCAAATCTACTGTTTTAAGATTTTTATTGTGTTGCAGTGTTGTCATCTGGTCCTGACAAAGAGTCGTTAGATGCTTTGATTCAAATATATTAATCAGTAAACAATAAACCAACGAAAATGACCTTAAACTGAAATACTAAAATTGTAGTAGTCAATTTTTATACTATATATTGTGTGGTAAAAATTATTTAGTAGACCTTTGTATCTTTTATGTTAATTATTGCGGAAAGCATAAGGTTAATGCCATCTGCATTTGTCATTTCATTGTATTAAGCATCTTCGGCGTCATCGTTTATTGCCTAGCTCCAATTCTAGAACATAATATTAAAAGTCAAATAAAGTACTTAAAGTACACCTACCTGAACAGCACTTTATGTGCAGTAGACAAGAGAAGGCGCATAAAATGATTTGCTACAAGTTCCCACCAATTTCATGAACAATGTATAAGATTTGGAGGAACCAAAATTTTATTACTAATTTGATGTTTCAGATATGCTTGAAAACATTCTATTGATTTTACTATGGTACGGGAGCTCTATAACAGCTTTAGAAAAGGGCAGATATAAGAAAATGAATATGTGCTATATAAAAGGTGTAGTAAACATGTATGATTATTATTTTGATTTATTAAAAAAGCTTTAAAACACATTATTTCAATGCGTCCTCGAGTTATCCCGTGGAGGATCACACAAACAGAGTGACAGAACATACCGATTAGAATCGTTTGGAAACTATATGATGGAAATAATAACCGGAAACAAATGTAGCAAAAAAATTAACTGAAATGGTAAAAATGCCTTCTAATTGAATAGATCATCTATTTATTCAATACATTAGACGAATATAGAAAATTTGATTATGTACAAATTATAATTTGCACAGGAGATATGAATGCACTTTACGTAAAGCAAAAAGATTGAATGTTTTAATCTTGTGGTATTCTTAAAAGCTTACACTGATCGAAAAACATGGATTACAACAACACTTGTTATTACAGCACGAAGAATTTAATTGTGGTTGTAGTGCAATAATTTCAGGTGGTAATGTAATCAATAATTCTGGAAATCCTTCAATATCTCCACTTCCGCGTATAACGCCCCTATCTTCAACTTCATATTGCTGTACTATAATGGTTCCATTTACTGTACGTCGTATTCCCTTAATATTGATTTCCCTCGCATGTTCCTCTTCCGTTTTCTTAGGAACGACTTCAGTAGATAATCCCCTAAATTTGAAAAATAAATAATTTATCTTAAAGCTTGTTTTTAGAAAACTACGTTTAAATTACGGTTGCAATTACAAACGCTTAGCTTCCTTTAAAGATTTCCAAATCTACGTAAAAGTTTACTAAAATTGTGATTTCCTTCTAGGTGATGTAACGAATGACGAATTTTCATGTCGGTCTCTTGCATTTATAGTATCCATTGCACTTCTTGATGTCTCTGTTTGCGCGAAAGAATTTATAAGGACATTAGAAGTATTGAAACACAATGAATAATAATATTAAATAGCATTCTGCAACAATGTTGTCTCCTGTCGAATTTAAGAAAAATGGTGAATGTGAATTATTAGATTTTAGCATAATGATGACTCTTGTGCGTAGAGTTTCAACAGCCGGCCTACATGTCAAAATATGTCATAGGTCGTTTAGTTTGTTTTATATATAATTTACGTAATTAAATCTATATCTTTTATCAAACTCCACCGACTGAAATCAAAATGATTGTCCTCTTATGAGCTACAAGCCTCCTTTAAATGCTCCAGTAATTAATATGCTATTTAATTCCTTAATTCGGCAATATAAGAGATATAATGGGATGAAATTAGAATGTAATTAATTTCGCAGCATTGTTCAAACATTCAAACAGTTGGCAATTATAATACAAACGTTCATTAAAATGCAATAATTTTGTTTACCTATTAGAGTCTACGTAATCGTAATGGATTTGACGCAAAAATATTAATATTCAATCTTTAAGTTTATGAAGTGTATCCATCTATAGTATGCCAAATAACCGCAAAAATCTGTAGATAGTTTTGACATACATTTGCAATTGAATTGCAGTATTAATGCAGTATTCCTTTTATTTATTTCGTAGATTCATTTATATCACGACTTAATTAATTAAATCACACTGATGAGACAAATTTCACTGCCAGAATCGCTGTAGTGTGAACATTTATTAACGAAAACACAATTTATTAAAGAAGAAACTTAGATAATTAATTGCTTTGCATTCAGTATTCATTTATATTTCAAAAAATAGATTTTATGCAACATGTATGTACAACTGTGAGATATTTTAGAAAAAGAATTATATTGTTAAGCAAGGATTCATAATTTCCTTTCAATAGGTCAGTATTAACAAGTCTATGTCGTCTTCAGGATAGGGCGTTGCCTTGAGATAGTACCTTCCGGCTGAGCTATATAGATAAACCACAAGTTATAAAATAAAGGAGTGTAAGTAATTATCGATACCACTATTAAATGAATTATACCCCAATTTTCGTACCCCCAATTGATATTTATTTCTTACACCCTTGCATCAAAAAAAATCGCGACAAAGTTTGTGTTGGTTTGTATCTCTTAAATCAGTGTTGATATTTTGAGCATTTGCACATGTGTAATTCTTTAAAGACGGCAAACGAAAGATAAATTTTGATATTAAGGTGAATGACAACTATCAAAATTTTTGATTACTTTTTGGGACACATATACCCCATTTGTGGACCGTTGCAGTAGTTGCAGTTCCCTGCAGCAAAATTTCTTTTGTCGTTACATGCACACCCAGAAAATTGTTTTCCACGAACAGAAGATGCATAAAGCCTAGGACATTTTATATGACTGCATGAAGCCACGACTACTACAAACAATAAACACAAGTTTTGTATGATATTTAATTATCAAAGTTATTTTGTTCATTGTCCAAATATTGACAAGATATACCAACTGTATTGTTTCGGATAAAGTCAGCATATATTTTCTTTAATCCTCAGCAAGCAATTTGGAACTTAGGAATCAAATGTTTTAACTTACAGTCTCTCCAAGCACAGTTAGGCTGTTTGCTTCCTCCATTAGGGTAAAAATCAATGTGCCCACACTCCAAGGTTGTTCCCAAATCTCTGTTGGGAAATAAGTAACCTGCATTGCAATGAATGACATCAACAAATTCTGCATCAGTGGGATCTAAGCGTAAAGATAACTCCAACGTGTCATGGAAGCCCGGGCCAGCGGGATCTAATCCTTTTCAATAATTATTTTAATTAAAAATTACTTTTAATAAAAAAGGTTCCTAAAATTCCTACAGTTACAAAATTATTTGGAATCTAACCGGTTATTCTGCCTATTTTTTGTCCGACTTTATAGTTTACTTCGTAACCAGCTATTCCAGCGATTTGTGCTCCAAGAGAGAAACCAACCAAGTAAACTTGTGTGTATTTAAGAAATCCTCTAACTTTTAGGGAAATAATCATATCTGCTAAAATTTCACCCACAACTATAGTATTTTTGGCCGATTCAAAATAATTGATTTCTCTGGCCGCCATGCTCCAATCCATAATTACGACGTTTTCTCTTCGTCTGGATTCCATAAATGCTGTGAATAACAAAATAGTATGAAAGTATTACTAAATCTTACAGTCAATACGTTAATAATTACTGTTACCTCTTTTGATGCCTTCAGAAGTTTTCGTTCCCATTACAGTAGAAAGGTAATCCACTTCTAATCCACTTTGTCGATAGCCATGGATTATGACTACGCAGTCCTCAGCAGTATTCCAGTTTGTTTCGGATACACCAGTGCTGTAAGTTATACTCTGACCTTTATGTGGACTAAAAGCAGTAAAAATAAATATATAAATTATCTTACAAGAAACATTCATCGTGTACTGGTTGCAGTCAGACACATGAGGATGAGACTAATTTTGGTAGACGTATTTTTTAAAATTCACGAGTTTTAGAAATAAACTCTCATTACTAAACGAATGTATCCGACTCCATAAAATTACCTTTTCAATATTTACTATCCTTTCTGCATTAAATAGTGGCTTTACATTTTAAGGCATTTTGACTGCCGGTTTACGGGTTATCCTGAATATTTTCAATTTTTGTTGAATTGAATCAACTCATTGAATTGAATCAATTTATTATCACTGAATCATTATTAAGGAAAAATAATCTTTTTACCTTAAATGTAAAATCAATGGGAACAATCCGTAATTATAATAATGAATAATGTGTCAGCAACAATGAAATTGTAACCAACATTCGATTGATGTGTGTTCCTTAGTTAGTCAAAGAACAGAAATTGAAATCTAGTCAAGCAGGTAGTCAATTTGTAAGCTTTGTAAAATTTTCCTTAAGCTGTGTCCAGTATCCATATTTAACTACTCGTTAGGAAGGGCAATTTAATTTAGTATATGCAACTTCCCTGCTGCTAGGAATCAACCTTCGGATGTGAAACTGTTGGATAAAATTGCAAATTGGCTTAGAAAGAAGAAGCAAATAAAAGAAATATTTTTAAATTAGTTTACGAATTCTATTTTGGGGAAAATTTAATCGCACCTCAAAAATAATCGGTTTACGAGAAGAATAATCACTTTACCTCATTGCATTTATATGAGGTAATGTGATTATTTTTCTTTAGTTAAACCGATTACTTTTGAGGTACACTTGTATGAGCCTTTTATTTCTTGCTTACATTTTTTTTGCTATTTCTTGTTTTAACCATTGGGTTTTATAAACGGCAGTCAGATATAAAATTTGTTAATAGAAATGTTTTTAAAATGTTTTACTTTTTTAGTGTATACAGAAGGAATTGGATTGACCATTGCTTAAGAGTCGAAGATGGGTCCTTATTATTCTCCTTCCCAAACCACTTTCCTATATTCCAAAAGAATCTACCACGCACTTTCTCCCGTATTATAATTGTACCATTTCTTGTACGTTCTTTTCCCTTGGTATCAATTTCTCTTGCCTCTTCTTCTTCCGTTCTCTTAGGAACATCTTCACTAGAAAACCCCCTGTTGAAGTTATAAAGAAGTTATCATTATCAATATAAATTAAGTTGTACTACCACAAAGTTTTTCTTTGTTTCCCAAAAGAGTCTTAGAACGTATTTAAAACTTTAATAAAAAATTAATTTCCCTCTTTTTGTAGAATTTAAGTTTGATGAAATTCGATATTTGTTTTTTTCGGGTATAGTCTTCATTACGCTTCCTGATATTTCCTTTAACAGCGGAAGTAAATTTATTTGGGAAGTAACCAACAGGATCGTTATTGTAAACGGTCTCATAGCATTAAGCCCAAGTCCCATTTTTTATAACGTGTAGTGTCTCCTCTTTCAAGAAACAAATACAATTGCCACTTTTTTAATGGTACTCTAAATCTACTGTTTTAAGATTTTTATTGTGTTGCAACGTTGTCGTCTGATCCTGACAAAGAGTAGTTACTAGCGCCATGTTAGTTGCTTTGATCCAAATGTATTAAGCAATATAAGCAATAAACCAATCAAAATGACCTTCTGAAATATTGAAATGGCAGTAGTCAATTTGTATACTATATTGTGTGGTAAAAATTATTTAGTAAGATCTTTTATCTTTTATGTTAATTATTGCGTAAAGCTTAAGGAAAATTAAAATCAGTGTCAACTGCATTTGTCATTAGCCATTGTACTAAGCATCTTCGGCGTCATTGCTTATTGCCTAGCTCCAGTTCTAGAACATAATATTAAAAGTCAAATAAAGTACTTCAAGCACCTATCTGAACAGCACTTTTTGTGCAGTAGACAAGAGAAGGGGCAGTAAATGATTTGTTACAAGTTCCCACCAATCTCATAAACAAAGTAAAAGATTTGGAGGAACCCAAATTTTATTTCTAATTTGATATTTTTCAGATATGTTTGAAAACATTCTATTTATCTTACCGGTTTTATAAAACCGGTATTGTACCGGTTTTATAAGAGGCAGTTAAAACAAAATGAAATGAATATGTGCTATATAAAGGTGAAGTAAGCATTTATGATTTATTATGACTTTGTAGACAGAGTTATTAAAAAAGCTTAAAATAAATTATTTCAATGTGTTCTGGAGTTATCCCATGGAGGGACACAAAAACAGAACATTCCCAGTAGTATGTTTAGGAAACTAAATGAAGGGCATAATAATCGAAAACAAAGGAAGTAAAAAATTAACTGAAAATGGTGAAAAATGCCTTCTAATTGGATAGATCATCCGTTTATTCAATACATTACACGAGTATAGCAACTTTGACAAAATACAATTTATAATTTGAGCAGGAGATATGAAAGCACTTTACGTAAAGCAAAAAAGATTGAATGTTATAATCTTGTGGTATCCTTAAAAGCTTAAACTAATAGAAGAACATGGATTACAACAAATTATTATTACAGCACGAAGAATTTCATTCTAGTGGTTGTAATGCAGTAATTTCCGGTGGTAATGTAGTCCATAACCTAAGTACGCTTTTTCAATTCCACTACTCCATCGAAATTGTCTCGAGGATCCGGTTGTGCTTTCAGAAAATATATTCCTGTTGAGCTAGAAACGAAAGGATGCAAAAATGCAAACAATGAAAACAAACCTGGGATAATTATGCTAAACTATTTTACAAGGTAAAGCAAACATCAAAAGCCTTATAGAAATTAAGGAGCTGTTACTTATCCAAACTAATATTATTGGGAATTCACAAAAGCAGAAATTATTAATAAAGCTTTATTTACTCTTCACTTTTAATTTGGTTGTAGCTCATTAACTAATTTTTGACTCCACTGTTATTCAGTCGTTTAAAGATATTTTATTACCCAATAGGTAAAATATAGCCCATTGGTGGACCACTGCACACTTCACACTCTCCTTTTTCAAATGCAGTTATGTTGGGGCATGCACAACCAGGGTACGCTATCCCGCGGACAGTAGAGGCATAGAATTGTGGACACTTCAAATGACTGCATGAAGCTATGCCCACTGTAAAGATATATCACATTTTTATAATAAATCCTAAATTACTTTGATTTAAATTCAAAATACATTCGGAGAACTGTATTTTGTTGAGAGCAAATGTTTTCTCTGACAAATAATTTTGTAACTTACAATCTTTGGCATCGCATCCTGGCTGTTTGGTTCCTCCGTTTGGGTAAAAGTCGATATATCCACAGTTTATCAACGTTCCTAACTGTCTATACGGTACAAGCAATCCTGCATTGCAATGAATGACATCGACATAATCTGCATCTGTTGTATCTAATCGTCTCTTTAGATCGAGACTTGCTTCGAAACTTGGCCCAGCTGGATCAAGCCCTGTTTATGTTAATCTGATTTCATTACATTAGTCAAATTAGTCAAGACTATTCGTATTAGTCAAAGATCGTCAAATATCATTCACGTTATACTTTAAATTCCAAATTAAATCACACTATATAGTGTTTAATTCGTTTAAGTTTGCTTCGTTATTCAAAGATTATATTCGCGAAATCATTCTTTCCAATACAAAATGTGACCACATTTATATTAGAAATGGAAATACCGTGATCACAAAAATATTTCTACCCAGTAAACAATCCTATATCTTCAATTATTTAAAGAGACACTTCTCCGTAATTTATAAATGGCCAAGAATAGAGTTACTCCTTCTGGGGACACATTTTGAAATACATTAATTTTACTTTTTGGTAGCTAGCACGAGATCATATAGGTACATTTAGAAATTTACTAAGAAATACAAAGCAAAAGAAAGTAGTACTTCTGTAATTAATATTAAATAATCAAATAACGAACCGGTTATTCTGCCAATTCTTTGATTTGTTTTAGTAATGACTGTAAAATAAACAAAATTAAAATTAAAAATAAATGTTCATTTATTCATAAAATGTTTCTCGAAAAACAATAATTTTATTGTAAATAAAATGTTTTACCTGTGTAACCAGCGACTGCAGCCACGTGCGACCCAAGAGAAAATCCAACAATATACACTTGTGAGTAATTGGCTAGAAAACCTCTATCCTTTAGAGAAATCAAAAAGTCTCCAACCATTTGGCCAATCGTCCATGTATTCTGTGCAGCTTTGAAATAATTGGGCTCTCTGGAAGCCTCGTGCCAATCCACAATTATTATATTTTCGGTTTTGTTCGATTCCATAAATGCTGTGGGAAAATCATTAGTTTTATATCTTCAGCCATCGTTTACCATATTCCAAAGATTATAATGTTATTCAAAAACACTCGATTTTCTACTTCCTTGTTTTACAATTGGACCATTCAAAGCAAACTATTCAATTAGTGGCAGTGAATAAATTCAACAGTAGAAATTACTGAAGCATGATTTTAAATTCTCAACCTTACATTATTTTTCTAGTCATTTAATTTAAAACACAGAATACAAAGTCATCCTATTAGGCAATGCCTACTTTAAATGCAAAATAATATATCTCTGATCTCCTGTCTAATAGTGCAAACAAACAAATAATTATTTTCACAGTACATTTAATTAAGATTGAGTTGTAAATAGATAGTTTACCTTTTCTTATATTAATCGACGTTCTGACCCCTGGTGCTGACAGTGGATCATTTTCTGCATCACTTTGTGTGAAACCGTGAATAAGAAATACAGAAGTTTCCGACGTGTTGTAAAATGTTTCTGCAGGTAAAGTGGTGTACGTAAGAGGTTGAGCCTTGTCTGGACTATAGTGTTAAGGAAGAATGTGTTTAGTCTATTAAATACGGACTTATTTCTTTTTATTATAATAATAAATTTGTATAGAAGATCAAAACGAGAACGAATATAAAAGCGTCTTCTATTACTACTGATAGTTGCATTTAAAACTTCACAAAATTTTTGAATTAAATAACATTTGAAATCGAACCTACTTTAGCAATGTGAAGAGGGTAAACGCGACAGTAAAATTTGCGGTTACAGTTTTAACAATCGGAATAACAACAAAAGAGTCGCTCCCGTCCAACAATCCCCTATTATCATTCTTTAGGTAATATGTTTGAGTTTCGCTAAATACAATTGTATCGTTTACGGTGCGTTCCTTCCCAATCCTATTAATTTCCTTTGCGTACTCAGCTTCCGTCTTTTTCGTTTTATTCGTTTCACTAAAACACATTATTAGTCGAAAATAAAACATTTGCTAAATTCAATGCCGTTTCTTAAAGCACAGCTTAACTAAATAGCAAAAATGCGTGTTTTAGTATTTTTGCTAGAAATTTGTGTGTAATGACAGAAAAGTCTAAAAGCCATTAACTTGGAAGTAGTCCAATTTTAACGGAAAAGTAATTGCAAAAAACATTGCCTTATTTTGTCAGAATTTGATCCCACGGAAGGTATTCCAGAACTTGCAACGCCAATATTGCTTGCTAAAGGCTCACTTACTAGTAAATAGAAAATTATGCCTAAATATATTATAAAAATCTCAAAAATCTTGCTAGAATTTTGAAGCGCCATTTCTCCAAGAATTGTATTTTCCTTTTAGCTATTTACAAATGATTGCTCTGTGTAGAAGAATAATTAAATTGTGGGATTTACGTAACAAGGTTTTATTAATGCAAATTGTCTATAGGAATGCATTCTTTGATTTTAATTACATTTTTGTCCTTCACTCTGTCTGGTGCTCCTTTTTGTAAAATGAAACGAGTATCAATACAACATGACGCAAATAACTTTCGTACTTATATTGTTTGTTACACACAATAGGCATTGTTGCCCAGAAACTCGCTCATAATTTTGCCAAACTAAACTAAATGTGTGTTCAAAGCATTTTATGAGATCTTGTTAACACGTTTATTTAATATTATATTGTATTCAATCTATTCAGCAAATTCTGGCATAATTTTTTAAAATAATCATGTTGATTTTATAACAATAAACGATTCTCCTTAAGATATTTATTATGAGAAAATTTACACAGCCAAGCAACAGAATAGCATTTCTATGGATTATTCTTTTTCAACTTTCTTTTAATTTCTATCACTCCTTCGTAGTTGTCTTGCGCCTCTGGTTCGCCTTTCAGGAAGTACTTTCCCGTTGAACTAAAATGAAAGCCAAAAATTTAAAGATTTCTCAAAATGCATTACAAACTATTTTTAAATTATGTACTATATCTTGAAAAAGCAATACCGAGCATAAGCTAAATATGATTTTGCAGATAGCGATAGATTCTACATTAAATAGCGACATAATAAATTGTGCTCTATAACTTTGCTTTATCTATTTGTCTGTGTGTGAGTGAGTGTGTAAAAGTACAGAGTAGCTCAAGGAGTATGTGATGTTGTTAAGATCTTTAAAATATGTTTAAGAATGTAGTTCTTTACTTTATAGGCAACATGTACCCCATTGGTGGACCGTTACATGTTGTACATTCGCCTTTATCAAAAGTTATTTTGTCGGCGCATTCACAACCAGGGTATAAGGTTCCTCGGACACTAGATGCATAAAACTGTGTACACTTCAAATGGCTGCAGCTAGTTATCGGATCTGTGAATAAAATAATATTAATACGGTAAAGGTATCCCAGCTTCTAGGCTAGAACTCTAAGTATAGTACAGACTGCCAAAAATAATGATCTGAAATATTGTTATGACGCATTAAATATGTTTGAGTTTCACCTCAGTCCAAAGCGACTAATATTTTACGTTTGGTATGTTGGAAAATAATGATTGACGAGGGGTATGCCTTTTATACTTTTAAAGCTTTAAATATGGGACACAATTAAAACATTTTCCAACTCACAATCTTGTGCTGCACAGCCAGGTTGTTTGGTTCCTCCGTTTGGGTAAAAGTCAATATGTCCACAGTCTATTAATGTTCCTAATTGTCTGTAGGGCAATAAGTAACCTGCATTACAATGAATGACATCCACATAATCTGCATCTGTTGGATCTAAACGTCTCATTAAATCAACGCTTGTTTCGAATCCTGGTCCAGCTGGATCAAGTCCTTTTAATTATTTTGGCATAATTAAATGTCAACATTAAGAACCATGATTATATTCTATGCATTTCTCACAAAGTTCGAATTAATTACTGTAGACTTAATTATTGTGTGTAGTTCATTCTTCGGTCTGATACAAAGCAAAAGTTGCCGAGCCAATATAATGTAAGAAAATGAGAAATAATAAATTTTTTACCCAACACTACAAAAGCAATTAAGCGAGTAGATTTTTGAAGTAACATATTAATTTGTTTGCTGTCGGAGGGGATAATTCGGAAAGATGACAAAATATTTTTGTACTGCATTGAAGTATTAATTCGAACTTTACGATAGGAAAAGAAATTACGAATTTTTGGTGTTTCAAAAAGAATTGGCATGAATTTCACAAATAAAATTAGCATTTCTCAGTTGGGACCAAACCAGTTATTCTGCCGATTTTACTATTTGTTTTGCTAGTGACTGTGTATCCAGCCACTCCAGACAACTGTGCTCCCAGAGAAAATCCAACCAAGTACACCTGGGAATAATTAAGAAAGCCTCTATCTTTCAGAGAAATCAGCATGTCTCCCAAAGTTTGTCCAATTATCCACGTATTTTGTGCTGCTACAAAATAGTTAACCTCTCGAGAAGCTTCGTGCCAATCCATTATTACTATGTTTTCCGTTCGATTGGACTCCATAAAAGCTGTGAAACATTAAAATACTTATAAGTACACTAGTAAAATATGTTTATCTGGTAAAAATAAGTAATTTAAAACAAGATTTATGGATAGGGATTTTATGAATCCCCCGAGTACAGTTTCTATTCTAAGTATATTGTACCTCTCTTTATATTGGTCGAAGTTTTAGCTCCCTCCACCGACAATGCGTCATTCGGAGCATCACTTTGTGTATAGCCATGGATGAGAACTATACATTTTTCTGAAATGTTCCAGAAGGTTTCAGATGGTAACGTTGTGTACGTAATAGTTTGACTGTCATTCGGACTAGATAAACAAAGATAATAGTACAGATTAATAAATAAGTTCATCCAATTTACATCGGCGGAAGATTTATAAAGCCTTCAAGTAAAAAAGACTATGACTTTTTCGGATAGTTTTATTTATACAATAGTTAAAAGAAGGAAAATTGAAAGTTTGATATCTCTGGAGGTCATTATATCTTCAAGAGCAAATATATACAGGCTCTTTTGAAGTTTTCAACCCTCAATTGGCTCAATTTTAGGAAAGCACTAGGACTTACTTTTGTTGTGTGTAAAGATAAAAAGTTACAGCAAATGTTTTCGGAATTGGAGATGTTCCAAGAAGATTTCCTCCAATAACGTCCCTGTTATTATTCACTGTCTGATTATTGCTGACTATAATTGTCCCATTTTTTGTTGTATGTTCCTTTCCATTTCTATTAATTTCCAATGCATGTTCTGCTTCGGATTTCGTCGTAATATTGGGTTTGGATACTCCACTAAAACAAAATTATGTCGCAGATTAAGCATCGGTTAAAAACTTATACTGTCCAAAGTACAAGTAGTAAAGCTTTAAATTAAAGAATTAAATAAGTAATAATTTAATTTTTCATTTAGTTATGACGAAAAATGGAGTATTACTCCTCGGCGACAAGTTTAATGGTCATAAGTATTACTTCGTATCCGGCTAAAACTCATTTATTCTGTTCGTGGGGTCTTTGTTTAGCAAACCGCGATAATTTTTGTAGAATAGTCGCACAATTCATTGAGTACTTAATAGACTGATTTTTATTTACACAAATAAATGACAGACATGCATAAAATGGCTCCTGTCTTAATAAATGGTGGAAATGCGATATCCAGGAAATATTCCATTTTACCTGGTGTCCTTCAAAGGAGTTGATTCTGTCGTAACTTTTTGGGGGGATTTATTTGCCCCTCCAGCACCAGTTTTACTTGCGGATGTTTCATTTATTTGTGGAAAGAAAATATTACTTAAATATATTAAAACTATCACAGAACTCTTGATAAGGATTCTAAGCTCCATTGCGTCAAGAAATTTCTGTGTATATGAAAAAACTGTTAGTAATAAACTGATATTGCATATAATATAGACAAAAGCACATTAAATTTCTGTAAAGGAATTTCAAACAATAAAAAAGTGATAAAATGCATGCTGGGATTCTATATTTAATTTTAACGCAATGTTGTCATTTAAATACAGTATAACCCTAATAATCCGATACTTATTTCGTATTATCAAGGAAAAGATTGCGCTAAGACTTACTTACTCCACATTTAATTATGGAAATAAAATTGTCATATCGGTGGAAACAACTCATTGTATTAGATACCTATATATTTACTCCCAGGGCCCAAGATCCAACTTCTCGGAAAATTGCACGTTATCAACGGTAACAATAATCGATGTTATTATACTTCATAGAGTATTGATATTAATGGAGACATTTTCTTAAGAAAAACATCCATATTGTCAAAACCGGGTCCAGTGAGATGCCATAGCCGCATGTTTACGTTAAGGCATTACTTGCAGGCAACGCATGCAGACATAACATAGTATAACAATTATCCGCATGTAGATTATATGCAAGTGTAAAAGATGTTATTTTTTAAATGAAATGTAAATTCATTCGGCTGGTGTCTGTCTGTCTGAGTGTTTGAGGTCTGTCTGAGCGTCAACTTTGGCTCTAATAAGAGTCATCTCCTCTCCTCTCACTTTTTCCAAAATCATGTAACGTGTACACGTAACAACAATTTATTTCAAGACAAACTGTAATGTTTTCTCCTACCCCGACCCGGTAACAACAATATTTATTCAGGTGGTTGTTCGAATGATTATTTAAGGACTATTTGCCTTATCCAAATTGATAGCTCCTTCGTAATTGTCTTGTGGATCTGGTATTGCTTTCAAGAAATATTTCCCTGTTGAGCTAAAATTGATAACAAGATATTTGTTAAGAAAAGCGAGATATTTTAAGGCAAGTGACATTATAATTTATTTAAGAAATATTATTTTTGACACCCATAGAATACTCAATTTTACTCCAAAAATAGTAAAATGGGAGAAAGTTAATTCATATCAAAATGCAGAAGTGGTATTGACATCTATTTTAACATACATTTTACTTCCTCCAACCCATTGGGCAACCTTCTTTAAAAGATGCTGAGTTGGAAAAATACGTTGAAATAATAAGGGGAACAAGGACATTGCACATGCCCTATGTTTTTTAAATCTTACATACGCAAGTATTATTGTACTAGGTATTTCTTAATACATAAATTGTGTTCCCTTCCAACCATAGGCGACAAATGTGCCTTCGGGTCGGGACAAAAAGCGTGGCAGACCAACAAAAGAGAAAATGTATTTTATCAGAAAGTAATTGTTTTGGAAATAATGTAAAATTTACATATTTGAACTTTATGGCTTTTTTACTTATTAATATCAATTCAGCAGAATCTTTGTTGGGCTTTATAATTTGTTAATAAGCGATTTCATTGTTAATTAACCGCTACCTTTATCGTTCAAAGTTCACATTTCTCATGGCTGATAGTACTACAAATAGGAAATCTTAGTTTTTAAAGGGTAAATTACATATTAATTGAGGTACGAAATGAAGAAATTTGGGGGAAAGTAGTTTGTTTGAGACGTGTTATTTTTGACGTAGAATAGAGTATTTTGGGGGTTTTGGTAATTGCAGTCCTTTATTAGTTTATTACTTTATTGGTAGCATATATCCCATCGGGGGACCGTTACATACTTCACATTCTCCTTTTGCAAAAGCCTTTGCATCTGCGCATTCACAACCAGGGTACAGTGTCCCCCGGACACTAGAAGCATAAAACTGTGGGCATTTAATATGACTGCAGCCAGCTAAAGGAACTGTGAAATAAAAAAACGGGACAATTTCGAATGAAATGCTGAATTTGATATTTTAAAGAATAAGCCCCTGCAAAACACATTTTACACAGAAGCGAAAACAAAACAACCTAAATGAAACAAAGCATCTTAACCCAATTACAAGAATAATTTAATTTAATACCCGCTGAAAGTTTCACCAAAGTATTGCAAACCGTATTTGATTTATCGAGGCTACTAGCTATAACTAACTAACTGAAATACTGAGTATTTCTACTACTGAATAACGTATTTCAAACTTACCATCTTGCACAACACAACCGGGTTGGTTGGTCCCCCCATTCGGGTAAAAGTCAATATGTCCAATATCTAGTAATGTTCCTAATTGTCGAAATGGTACAAGCAGACCTGCATTGCAGTGAATGATATCAACGTAATTTGCATCTGTTGGATCTAAACGAGCATTTATGTCGATTTTTTCCTCAAATCCCGGACCGGCAGGGTCAAGTCCTATTTTTAATATTAAGATAAATATTGGTTTAGACAATGAAAATCAAATAATTTACCTAATGTTCTTAAATGAAGTATCTGACCGGTTATTCTTCCAATTGTTGCGTTTACTTTATTACGAACATTATAACCAGCGATTCCAGAAATTTGAGCTCCGAGAGAGAAACCGACCAAATAGACTTGCGTGTAATCAACAATGAAGCCTCGCACTTTCATTGAAATTATCATTTCCGCAAGAGTTTCCCCTACCATCAGAGTATTTCTTGCTGACTGAAAATAATTTACTTCTCGGGAAGCCATATGCCAATCCACTATTACTACGTTTTCTGTTCGACTAGTTTGCATAAATGCTGTAAAAAATAACAATAGTTTGCAACTTTTGAGTATTAGAATTGTATTAAGATCTTTCAATTATATTTACACCTGTTGTGGACTATTTTTTTACAAAGTTTATCTATAATTTCTTTGATTTTTAAGATAATTACCTTTTTTGATATTTGGCGAAGTTTTCAACCCTTTAGTTCTCAATGGATCGCTTTCTGAATCACTTTGTGTATAGCCATGAATAAGAAATACAACTTTCTCTGAGCTGTTATAAAATGTTTCAGTTGGCATATTGGTGTAAGTTATAGGTTGACCTTTATCTGCACTAAATTGTTAAGGTAGATAAAAACAAAATTAGTAACGACAATATTGGGACGGATTTAAAAAAAATAACTATTAGGGAGTTCGAAATGAGTATTACTTTTGTAGAGTATAAAGGGTAAAGGTAATGCTCCATTTCTTAGCCTTGTCTGGAGGCGCAACAGGCAAAACAAAATCAACACCTCCGTCCAACAAACCTTTTTGAACAATTTGTCTGTGATTTGTTCGATTTTCGGTGATTACAATTGTACCATTTTCTAATGTGCGGTTTGCTCCTTTGGCATTTATTTCTTTTGCAATTTCCTTTTCTGTTTTTGGGGGACCATTGACCATTCTAAAATAAATCGCTCCGAAAATTAAAATTAAATGTTTGTAACTCAGTAAATATAAAGAACGACATATGAATTGTGTCCCAACACCATCGAATTGATACGTTTTCCATTTTTTCTGTATTTTTGAGTATTTAAAAGTATTACAATTTGGTGTAGCCACAAATTATTAAGTTTACAAAATTGCCAGAGATGTAAAATGGTTGTAATAAGAAGTTTGACGTGAATTCAACCATAGGCAAAATCCGTAGTAGCTGTTTCAAAAATGTTAGAGAGGATCTTTATTTTAAGTATTCATTAAAGAAAGCACTGTGAAACAGAATTTAGTATTTAATGCTGTACAGGAAGAAAAAGTATACAGCGAATAAATAATAGCATTATGGCGGTCTGTATATTCTTCGCAAAATGTTAGTTGACTTGTTTAAGTCATGAAAATATTTAAGGAACTGATTCCGCCACCAGCGAATTCGGTCTACATTGGGATCTTTGCAGTAAGTTAAAAGATGTAAAAGATATAATGGTTTTGAGTTATTCTTCAGAATTTCACACATAAATCGTGACAGAATGAAAGGTTTATAAAACAGCCCACAAAATTCAAGAACAGCTAAATCGCATGAAAACCTATAATACCAGTGCTAATATTTCATGCACCATGCCGGACTACCGACTCCATTTACGCTGGTTTATTCGTGATAGAGAGAGGCTATTGTGAAACACATTTTGAAGAAAATAATATATTTTGAGGTATACTGTTCAGTACAAAACAAATAAAATGATTTCCTACATCCAATAGAATTTGTTGATATTTGCAATTATTTTCTTACTGCTTTGAATCTCCAATTTCACTTGCTGATAGCAGATTTATCTCTACAAAGAAAATAACACTTAAAACTACCACAAAAATTTTGATAAGGATTTTAAGCTCCATTGCGTCAAGAAAATTCTAGTGTGTATGCAAAAACTGTTCCGTTAGTAATAAACTGATATTGAATATAGACAAAGGTACATTAAATTTCTGTAATGAAATTTGAAGCAATAAAAAAGTGATGAAATCTGGGAATTCTGGGATTCTGTATTTGAGCAATGTTGACATTTCAATATACTATAATTCTAAGCAATGATCCGATATAGTAGTATCAAGGAAAATATTGCGCTAAGAATTAATTACTCAGGCGTTTACTTGTTAATTTTATGTGGATGTGGATAATGTGGAAATAGAGTTGTCTTATAGTAAATCGGCCGAAACAGCTATTATATGTATTTACTCCGAGAGTTTAAGATCCAACATCTTCTTGGAAAACTATTCCTTTATCAACGGTACCAATAATCGATGTTATTATACTTCATAGGGTATTCATTTTGATGGAGATATTTTATTAAGAAAAACGATCGTATTGTCAAAAACCTGGCCCAGAGAGATGCCATAGACCGCTTATTGAAGCTAATGCATTTCTTGTAATTTGACATTGTGCAGAATAATTAGGTGTTCAATGATATTAATAAGAGCACTTTAAGACAGATGAAGATAGGACTA
Organism: Yoshiicerus persimilis; assembly: GCA_020352615.2. Taxonomy (NCBI): domain Eukaryota; kingdom Metazoa; phylum Arthropoda; class Collembola; order Entomobryomorpha; family Tomoceridae; genus Yoshiicerus; species Yoshiicerus persimilis. The sequence continues at coordinate 47,300,873 of CM036940.2, forward strand.
ATGCATTTGGATGGCAAAGCGCTGATTAGAGTTCAAGGGTTCATGTCTTCATGAAGTTCGCTGGAGACGCGAGACCGGCATTGTTTACCCTTTCCTCAATTCTTTGCTTCTCAAGTCTGCATATATAATTCTACCACCCTGGCAGAGATCTCTTCGTATCTCAGTGCATTTCTTCTCATTATAGCATAATGCATGTAGACATGGAATAATATAAATTATCCGCATGTAGATATATGCAAGTGTTAAAGATGTTATTTTTTAATGCAACGTAAATTCATTTTGCTGGTGTTTATCTGAGTGTTAACTTTTGCTCTAATAAAAGTAATCTCCTCTCACTTCTTCCAAAAACATGCATGTAAGGACAATTTATTTCAACACAAATTCCAGAATGTCTTTCCCTACCCGGACCGGGTACAACAATATTCATTCAGGTGGTCGTTTGAGTGATTATTTAGGAGCAGTTGCACTAGCCAAGCTTATAGCTCCTTCGAAAGTGTCTTGAGCATCTGGTTTTGCTTTCAAGAAAAATTTGCCTGTTGAGCTAAAATAGATAATATAAGATAAGGCATTTGTTAAGAAAATAGAGATATGTAAGGGAAGATGATAATTGCAAAATAGAGTAAATGACAGTAAAGTTACATTATAATTTACGAGCCGATCAGCCCTAATGAGCGTCACTTAAACGTAGCCCGCAAATCAAATATAAGATTTGAAATAACGAATCTAGCAAATTTCAATTTTTATCAATGTCTGCGCCCTTTTGCTGTAAGCCAATGAGCATATGAGCTACACAGAAGACAAATAATCATAGTCTCTTCTATTATAATAGGTAATAATAATATAAGATACATTGTTTTTGACACCCCTAGAATACTCAATTTTGCCACAAAAAAGTACTTTTCCAGTTATTATTTTTGGCGAAGTTTGTTTTGACGTTTTGGCTAGTATGTTTGGGGTTTCGATAATTGCAGTCTTTTACTAAGTATCGTTAGATAACTTATGGAAAAGACTGTCTGTCTGTCGGATGGATAACTCGAGAAGGGTTTGACACAATGACTTCAAACTTGGAACACATTCCAGTTCGAAGTCAAGTTCAAAAATGGATTCAATCGGTTCCGGAAATAGAGCCGTAAACATAACATAGAGCCTACAGTTCCATGTATTGCATAATAGACGTGTTGCTTATGTAGATTTCCAAACGACATACAAATACAATATACAATGCGTATGCGTCAAAACTCAGTTGCAATATATCTCCTCAATGTACATTTACAACTCGATTATACAAAACTTCAGTTATACACCATGAATCCTACTCTTTTTTCCTATTGTTTGTTGATTTACCTCCAAATTACAATATCCTTTTTTCAGCCTGTCGGGAATAACTACGGTCGGGAGTAGCTACTGTCAAGAGCAGTTACTGTCAGGAGCAGTTACTGTCGACAGACAGTTTCAGTTATACACCATGACGCCTATTCTGCACTCATTGGATAGGCGTCACTGGCTTTTGTCCAAATTACGATATCCCCTTTTCCATTATATTTTGCTGACGATACTTGGTTACCCCAGCGTTACATTGCTTTATATGTTTAAGTATTAGTTATAATAATTAGTTTATTACTTTATTGGTAGCATATATCCCATCGGAGGACCGTTACATACTTCACATTCTCCTTTTGCAAAAGCCTTTGCATCTGTGCATTCACAACCAGGGTACAATGTCCCTCGGACAGTAGAAGCATACAGCTGCGGACATTTCAAATGGCTGCAACCACCTGTAGCAACTGTGAAATAAAAAATAAGGGACAATTTTGAATGAAAATGCTGAATTTGAAAGAATAAGCCATTGCAAAACGCATTTTACACTGAAGCGGAAACTAGACAAAGCATCTTATCTTATCCCAGTTGCAAGAATAATTTAATTTACCCTCCGAATTCCGAAAGTTTCACCAAAATATTCCAAACCGTTTTTGCGTTACGAGAGCACATACTATAACTAACAGACATAAAGAGTATTTCCATACCGTATCTTTCGCTACTGAATAAGGGGTATTTCACACTTACCACCTTTCACAACACAACCGGGTTGGTCGGTCCCCCCATTCGGGTAAAAGTCAATATGTCCAATATCTAGTAATGTTCCAAATTGTCTATACGGCATCAGCACACCTGCGTTGCAGTGAATGATATCAACGAAATTTGCATCTGTTGGATCTAAACGACTATTTATGTCGACGTTTTCCTCAAATCCCGGACCGGCAGGGTCAAGTCCTATTTTTAATATTCAGATAAATATTAGTTTAAACAATGAAAGTCGAATAATTTCGTCGCAATACTACTGCTTATGTACTTTAAATGTGGTATCTGACCGGTTATTCTTCCAATTGTTGCGTTTACTTTATTACGAATAGTATATCCAGCGACTCCAGAAATTTGAGCTCCGAGAGAGAAACCAACCAAATAGACTTGTGTGTAATCAACAATGAAGCCTCGCACTTTCATTGAAATTATCATTTCCGCAAGAGTCTCCCCCACCAGACGTGTATTTCTTGCTGACTGAAAATAATTCACTTCTCGGGAAGCCGTATGCCAATCCATGATGACTATGTTTTCTGTTCGACTAGTTTGAATAAATGCTGTAGAAAATAGGAATAACATTAGTTTTCGACTTTTAGTATTAAATTACATAGAATTGTTCTACAAGCTATTTTCCGGAGCATACATTAATTTCATAGAACATATACATTCAAGCAAAATTGGAAATCTTCATTTCGCAAGCAAAAACTATAGTTGTTTTGACTTTAGTAGAAACACTTCTTTCTTTTCATAGAAAAAGCATTATTATTGCATAGTCTTTGCTTTCTTTTTAATATCTTTCAATTATATTTACAACTGCCTGTTGTGGACAAGTTTTTAGAAAGTTTGCAAAGCACTGTATGGTCAATTTTTGTTAACATTGCTTAGGGAGTTAAAAGGCACGATTTCTAAAATATAAAGCTTAATTCTGAAATGTCCACAAAATTTTATTTTCATGCAACTGTAATTTATTTGGCATTTAAAGTAATTACCGTTTTTGATGTTTGGCGAAGTTTGCAACGCCTTTGTTCTCAATGGATCGCCTTCTGATTCACCTTGTGTATAGCCATGAATAAGAAATACAACTTTCTCTGAGCTGTTATAAAATGTTTCGGGTGGCATATTTGTGTATGTTATAGGTTGACCTTTATCTGGACTACATTGTTAAGGCAGGTAAAAACATAAAATACCAAATATTAGTAACGACAATTTGGATGGGAATTTTTGTAGATAAATATTTGAAATGAGTATTACTTTTGCTGAGTGTAAAGGTTAAATGAAATGCTCCCTTTGCTAGCTTGGCCTGAATGCAAAACCAAATCAACTCCGTTCAACAAACCTCTTTGAACAATTTGTCTGTCATTTGTTCGATTTTCGGCGATCACAATTGTGCCATTTTCTAACGTGCGGTTTGCTCCTTTGGCATTAATTTCTTTTGCAATTTCCTCTTCGGTTTTTGGGGGACCATTGATCGTCCTAACAAATCGTTCCGAAAATTAGAATTAAATTTTTGTAACTCAGTAAATATACGCAGGACGATATATAAATTGTGTCCCAACACCATCGGATTGCTGCGTTTTCCATTTTTTCTGCATTTTTGAGTATTTAAAAGTATTATAATTTGATGTAAAATGGTGAAAGACGTATAATGGCTGTAACTAAGAAATTTTACATTCATTCCACCATTCAGAGGCAAAATTGGTAGTAGCTGTTTTGAAAAATAATGTTAGAGATGTTTATTTTAGTATTCATTAAAGAAACCACTGTGAAACAGAATTTAATATTTAATGCTGCAAAGGAAGCAAAATTAAAGTGAATAAATAAATAGCATTATGGCAATCTGTACTATATTCTTGGCAAAATGTTAGCTGACTTATTTAAATCATGAAAATATTTAAGGAACTGATTCCGCCACCATCGAATTCAGTCTACATTGGCATCTCTGCAGTAAGTGAAAAGGAGTTAAAAACTATCTGGTTTTGAGTTTTTCTTCGGAATTTCACACAGAAGTCGTGACAGAGAGAATGGTTTATAAAACAGCATCCGCTTACCGATTCAATTTTTTATTAGTGATATGGTTGGTGGGAACCGCATTTTTAAGAAAGCAATATATTTTGTGGTACAGAGTTTTGAAGTACAAAACAAATAAAATGATATCCTACGCCTAATAGAATTTGTTGATAGTTTGCAATTGTTTTCTTACTGCTTTGAATCTCCAATTCCACTTGCTGATAACAGCCTTATCTCTACAAAGAAAATAGCACTTAAAAATATCAAAAAAGGAGTAGTACGAATGTTAATCTCCATTTCGCTGCAAGATGTCAAAAATGTTAATATTGTATTAACAAACTTTTTAATTTCTTTGTATAAAACTATACAACACGCAAAGTTGGCAATTACAGGATTCAGTGTGATAAAATATCTAATATACAGAAATAATTGCAAGATTGCTACCAAAGCTTTAATATTTTGATTGCATTTTTGTAATTGTCTCACAATCAGAAGTATTTATTGCTTGTGATGATTTTATGGATGTCCTCGTATCAAGGTTAACGTTTAACTATAATTTTAAAAATCAATTGTTATTTGCATTGAGATGATGTGTTCTAAAATGAATTGTGAAAAGTCACTTTAAGTTTTTACTAATCCAATAGTGTTCATAGATTTTACTTTATATAACAAACATTTTTGCATATCCCTTGCACAGTTGAAGACATTTATTCGTCTAATGGTGCGCCCGTGATTAAGAATGCTTTTTCATACAAAAATGTTATTTTAATAAATTTTACCAAAAATTATGTTGGCAAATATTATGGCATCAATACTTAAAATTTTCAGTTCAAAGATCTAACAACTTTTGCTGGACACTTTTGTTTAAGCGAACATTTAAAAATTATTCCACCCATTAAACAATTTGAGGAGCAATTTGTATATCTCAAAAGATAATTTTGATTGACGGATGCAAATAATTTCTTCTTTTGATTCTGACGTCTGACATATTTTAAAGCGATTTTAATCATCAGAAATGGGCCACAACCGTAATAACAATTAAGAATTGAAATTATCACATCCCTATTGAAGTGTTACGCGGTAGCTAGTTAAAACTCCGCTGCTAAAAATGCCTTTGCTTGAAACAATAAATAATCGATTTATCTAAGACAGAATAATGTTCAGACATAGCCATATTATACTAATAGTCTGGCTTCTTTAGGTACGCTCCATGTAGTAAACACTAAGACCGCGCTTGTCATGTTCAGATATTAATCCGCCAGGATCCGCGCGTCACTAAGTTCCTTGTGCTTTACAATTGTAGTGCACTTAGCTCGTGCAAAAGTTTATAAACTAAGAAATTTGTGAACTTTGAACTGACACCATGTCACCCTGTTTTGCCCCTAATTGCCAAAGTGGGTACAACAGCAAAACAACGCATTGTTTTCGACCGGATAAAAGTGTTGCTGACGATTGGAAAAGAATTCTTTCAAAAATTAGATCAGATACTGTTTTTGATAAGTTCAATCGAAATCACCGTTTGTGCTATTTACACTTTCATTCTTCCCAAATTGTCAAGGAAGATTCTTTTACAATACAAGGTGAAAAAGTAACAATACCGCGATTTCGATGGAAATTGGTTCAAAATGCTATACCCACAATATTTCCAGAATTACCTTCATATCGTCAAATTACTCCTGCATTAAAAAGGAAAGGAAGAAATGTAACTACTTCAGCAAAAGTTCTAAAAATTTCACCGTTCTCCACCTTTAAAAATTGTGAACTGGCTAAAAGTTGGGCCACAGAAGAAATTTTGGTAAATAATACATCAACAACAGCATTTATAAACAACGACGGTACAGTAAAAAGGACATTGCACGTAAGGTTTTTGGTTAAAGCACGCCAAATTATAGAAATTGTCTAATTGCCACTACTGTGACTATAATTTGTGTTACTAATTTTGCTAGGTGTATTCCGATAATACCTTTGCATCATTTTGTGAAATTTGGGGGAGCAAAATTATGATGACAGAGCAGTTACCTCAAATAAGTCCAAGTAAATTAAATGAAAAGACGGTTATGACAATACTTACTCATTTGAAGAACGCTACATTTTGTCAAGGGGTACAGGGATACGACAAAATTAAGACAATGAAAAACTGCCATATGAGAAATCAATCCTGGCACTCGGATAACTGTCAAAAAATTGGGCATTTCACAGTATGCACACCTTGTAAACTTATACTGCCTTCACTTAACAGAAAATTATGTCGACAGCGCAAAACACTAAAGACGCAAAAGGCTTTACTAATAAAAACGAAAAACAGAAGGTTTTATATAAAATCAAGAATGAAGAAGGTACTGCGTGCAAATACCATTATGAAAATGGAAATGAAAAGGCTAAGTATCAAATTAAGGCACATTAATACTGAAAGGATAACGAAAACTCTGTCTTCCAATTCTTCGATTTCAACTCCATTTCTGAACGCAGTTATACATGCTCTCAAACTAGCTAAATTGAAATCCACAAAGGGAATGAGGTAAAGTGAACTGTACTGCTAAAAAGTTAAGTTAAAGTATTAAGTTAAACAAAAAGATGTTATAGATTTGTAAATCAAATTTTAGGTATGAAATGGGTTGGCTTCTAGAGTGCTTACTGCTGAAGATAAAATCTCCTTCAGCTTATCAGCATTTAAGAGATTCAAAAATTTTACCTCTTCCTCACCCACGAACAATTCGAAAACTAATTTGTGGACAACCTTGTGAATTTGGATTTAACGCAGTTGCATTAAATTCAATACAAAGAGAAATGAATAGTAAAGATCGGCGAGATAGACAAGGATCCTTAGTATTTGATGAAATACAATTACGGGAGTCTTTAGACTTCAATAAAGGAAAATTAAAGTTCGATGGATTTATAGACTACGCAGAATACACTGAGGAACTTTTAAATAAAGAAGACAAAACTAAAATTGCAGACCACGCACTTGTCCTTATGTATCGTCCTCTGAATGCCAGTTGGGTAAGAATAAGAAATTAATATGTATTATGGCATTTATGCTACTTTTACTACAACTAGTTTTTGTAGGTTCAACCCATTGCAGCTTTTGGAACGAAAGGAGCTGCAAAAGGTAATGCATTGGAGAAGATTGTTATGTCTGCTGTAGTTAAACTGGAAAACGTTGGAGCAGAAGTAATAAGTATTGTTTCCGATGGAGCAAAAACTAACAAAAGCTTTTGGAAACGCTTAGGGGTGAACGGAAGCGGAAGTCGTATTTCAAATAAGGTAATGAACTGGTTTGATATTGCTAGGGTGTTGTGATATTAATAGAAAACCATTCCCAATAGAAGTGTTTTGAATGGTTGAACAGATTGCTCATCCCTGCTGCAGTAAGAGATTTTTATATTTCATTTGTGATGTTCCTCACATTTTGAAATGCATCAGAAATCATTTCAAAAAGTACATTAGTGTAAAGGTAATACACACAAGCTATAATAATGTAATATTACAAGAAAGCATTTGTGTTATTTCAACTTTTTAATAATTGATATCATTTCAGTTTAATGGGAGCACAATTTCTTACAATTATTATGAAGAACTTTTTAAGGAGGATGCCAAGCGTTCAGGTGGCTTAAGAAAATGTCCAAAGCTAACACAATCACATATAACACCTAACAGCTTCGAAAAGATGACAGTTTCTCTTGCTACTCAGGTGAAGTTAATTGCTAATAAGAATTTATTTTAACTATTATTAGTTCATACTTATTGATACTATTATTATATATAATCATTACTATATTCACTGCCACATTCATACTAATAGCTCACTAATCATAAACTTATTATGATTGCATTTCTTGTTCAGTTGTTTAGTCGAAGCTGTGCAACGGGGCTACAATTTTATAGAGAACAAGGCATGCCTGCATTTAAAAACTCCGAATCAACTCAAAGCTTCACTAAATTACTGAATGATGTTTTCGATGCCCTGAACGGAAGAATTCCTTCAGAGTCCCTCAAATTGGGGAATGAAAAATTTAATGTAAGACAGAAATTGATTTTAATATACCCACGCATATATATATTTGTGTCACTACAATGAAACGTATTTAAATTTAGAATTTAAAGAAGTTCCTTGCAATTTTAAATGTACCCCCAAAAAGAGACAGCACCAGCAAGAAACTAATTCCTCATAGTACATTTGCAAGTACTGAAACTATGAGTGCATTGCGAATAACAATTTCTTCTATTCTAGACATTACCGAATATCTTATTAAGGATTTAAAGTTTGATTACGTTCTTCCAAATAAGCTAACTCAAGACTGTTTAGAGGTTTGCTTATAAAACTAATATAAAATTTTGCAAATAGATTTATACAATTAGTTTTGCCACTACTAATAAAATTATTTTAAAATATTTTAGCGATTCTTTGGATTACTTAGAGCTGCGAGTGGTGAAGAGGATCACCCAACAACTTGTAATTTTCTTCAGATTTTTCGTATTTTGTGCTATTATAATCCAACCAAACGGATAATTCGGGGAAACGTTTCGAATTACGAACACAATAATGTTTTGGTGTCCTTTCAAGATTCCTTGAGAGGCAAAGCAAAACAAAGAAGAAAGGATGTTTTAGAGAAAAGAACTGCCATTGAGAATTTATTACTGGAAAAAATATCCCAGTCCGTTTCTCATGTAGGTTCTGACAAATCTGAAGCTGATTTAAATATAATATACCACCTGTGCGGCTATGTTATTCACAAAGCTTTTAAATTTATAGCGTGTAAAGAATGTTTGAAGTCCATACATCGAACAGATCTTAATACATTGCCAAAAGAATCTAAGCTGTCACGTATAATGGATTTTGACAAATCTTTAAAATACCCTACAGAACACTTTTTTAATTTAATAAGAGTAAGTGTAGAGCCAGCTTTAAACTCTGTTCTGTTGCAGAATGAACTCTACGGTGACATTTTAAGTCGTATCATTAATACTATGGGTGGAGTAAGTTTAAAGGGGATAGGGTGTGGTGAAAATAACCATTCATACACTTTACTAATAAAATTAATCCCATTTTACATAACAACTAGATTGTACTTTTACAGTAATCAAATAAGGAATTCTTTTGGTCATGGTAAAGCAACCAAAAATAAAAGAAAATTGTCAAAGCTGCAGTCGAAATAAAAATTTCATTAAGAAACCCGTTATTACTTAGCATTGTTCATTTCATTTACATACAGTAGTTAGGAACATAGCGACACGACGATCCTGGCGGATAAATTTCTGAAAATGACAACCGCGGTCTTACAACTTTTATGGCAGAGGCCAGACTATTAGTATAATATGGCTATGGTTCAGAGTAAAAGTGCAATTTATTGTTGAAAGCACTAAATATACACTAATGCCAAATACAATACATTTCTTGTTTTGGAAGGACTATTTGTCGACAATTTTTAAGTTGAATTTGTCTTCAAAAATAGATTGAGCCAATGGTATCGCGTTCAAGTGGAACTGCTTTCAAATAGTATTTGCCTTTTGAGCTAAAGTTAAAACAATGTGTATATCAAAATATTAATTTATATCTTACTTTAAAGTTTAAAAGTTATTTATAAATGAATAAAATTATAATATATTTTTATATACTGTAAAGCACATTAAAGCTGTATTTTGTTTGAAAATTATTATAAGTAATTAAAAATTGAGTATCATTACTTATTCTGAGAACCATATCCCATGAGTGGACCATCGCATTTTTCACATTCTCCTATAGATGATTTCTGAGTATCTTCGCAAGTGCAACCTTTGTACTGTACTCCTCTAACAGATGAAGCATAAAGTTGGGTACATTTCACATTGCTGCATCTATTCACCTGAACAACTAGAAAAACATTTTTACGCTGAAAGCTAGATTTGCTAAATCACATTTTAATTTAATGGGAGATCAGGACAGGACCTAAGTTCTGATAAAATTAGATGGTACAGTCTTTGGAATTTAAAATTGGAAAATTTAAATGCACCTCAAGAAAAAAAAATCACTTTACCTCATATAAATATTATGGTAAAGTGATTAGTTTTGAAGTACACTTAAATACAGCAGCAATTTAAAATACTTCTTTCACTTTTGAACTTACAATCTTTTGTTCCACAATTGGGCTGTATGGTTCCTCCATTAGGGAAAAAGTCAGTATGTCCACATTCTAAAGTCGTTCCTAAATATCGATAGGGTATTAGTTCACCTGCATTGCAATGAATGACATCAACATATTGGGCGTCACTGGAATCCAAACGTCGGTTTATATCGACGGTGATATCGAATCCTGGTCCAGCAGGATCCAGACCTTATTCACCACAATTACCACAATTACGTTACCAGAAACGCTACTTTGAAAAATATTTTCTCAATTAAGATATGCTAAGAAAGCAAAAGAGTTTTTATTCACAGGCTAACCTGTTATTCTGCCGATATTTTCATCTACTTTTTCATATATATTGTGACCAGCGACTCCTGAAATGTGAGCTCCGAGAGAGAAACCAACCAAATACACTTGGGTGTAGTTAAGAAAACCTCTAAATTTCAGCGAAATTATCATATCCCCTAAAGTTTGACCCACCACCATTGTATTTCTTGCTGCTGAATAATAGTTAATGTCTCTGGAAACCATCCGCCAATCCATAACTATTACATTCTCGGTTCGATTGCTTTCCATAAATGCTGAAAGATTCATTAAACTACAGTAGTAATTACAATGTGCATCACAAAATGCAATTTGGACAAAATATAGAGCTTAAGTAAAACTTTGGAAACAGTTTTTCGTAAACCCATATATTACAGCATATACTTCAAATTCAAATAACCTCGTTTGATGTTAATGGATGTTTTCAAATTGTAGGCCAGAGGATTACTTTCCGAGTTATAATGTGAATAGCCATGGATGAGGAAAACGGAATTTTCACTGGTGTTCCAATTTGTTTCCGAAAGGGGGGTCTCGTAAGTAATAAGTTTACCCACAGCTGGACTAATAATAGGCGAGAGTAAATACATCTTTTCATTTGAATACTTTAAAAATTAATTAGTAAAATCGGGCTCACTCTTTTAGTGTGTAAAGAGAAAAAGTGATGATCCAATGTGTATCAGCAACCCCTACATCTAGGCTTCTGTCAATAGATTCCATTTCCGTAATTGTAATTGTACCATTTTTAGTATTTTCTACTCCATTCTTGTCAATTTCTCTTGCTAATTCTTCTTCACTTTTTTTCGATGTCTTCTGGATTTCTCTACAACAAATTGTAAATGTAACAAATACCTGTTTGTACAACTATTATTTGTAACTATACGAAAAGTGATTATCGAACAGGCGAAATCTAATTTTTATTTATGAGTGTTATAAAATATTTATTCTTTATTCAGGAAAAAATGTGTCTTTCATTTTTATCCATTATATACTAGGCAAGGTTACTTTTTGGTAAGAATTATTGCAGAACTATACGTTCCATTGCTGGCGTCCTTTCCTGTGGAACCCCCAACAACTTTGGAGATTACGACTTTATTAGAATCAGCAAAGGAAATAAAAAGGATAACAAAATAATAAGCAAAAATGGTACATTCCATCTTCTACGTAGTTTGAAATGTACTCACCACCACATATGCACTTGTACCTCCTACTTTTAATACACCCTCTGATTTTATTTATGATAAGCTTTCCCTATAATTAGTGTACTGTGTAATCCAATTACAGAAAGTTCTAAAATATTATAATCACAAATGAACTGTATTGACGTATCGTATACTACGTACACAATAAAAGTTGACATTACACTTTAGAGTTTTGTTTATTACGCTTTCCGAAGACAAAGCAAAGCTTAAAATGAGTCGTAAAACAATGGCAATGGTATTTGCAGTTAATCACGTTAATCATTCCAATTTTTTTACGCACAACAAAGAGTGATTGCATGATTGCAATAGAACGGCAATACAAAATATAATTAAACTTTTTGGGTACGTTTGCAAAACATCCGAGTAAATAGAGTACTAAATTATTAGACTCGATCATTCATTTTTTCTGAATTCTCAGATATGCTATAGAGAAATTATGTTCTTCAAACTTTGAAGTCGTCTCGCCAGACAATGTAAAATCAAATATTGCTTTTACTTTTAGGTTTCAAATTTAAGAACCGATTCAAGATGCCATCAATCATTAGTGATTGGTGATGCAAGACAGCAAGACTGATTATATTGGTAGCAATGGCGTTTTCAGCTGCCTTTCTGTTTTAAGAAATTAAAGCCGAGAAACACATTTAAAACCCATCTTTAAGAGGTTTGGAAGAATTCATAGACAAACAAAAAGATGCTAGATTTGTGGGGCAAATATATTTGTGGAACTTTATGGTCGAAATTGCAATTGCATTAGGCAGACATTTCGTACTTTTAAAAAAGTACGAAATCTTAAGACCGTTAATACTCGATTTGCTATAATTTAATGTAAATATGAAATATTAATACGATTTGCATTATCATGAAATGTATTTGTCATGTAGTGTGATTTTGTCATTTATTTTGATAATATTCACACCCTACGGTTTATTTTAATTAAAATACCTGATTGTAGTGCTAGTATACATTCTACCGCATCCGTCCGCAGTCCGGACACACACACACACACACGCACACATTACTTAAAAACCATTTTTGCATATTGAAACAAGAATATTTCAAAATAAGCTTTGACGTGACACCAGCCAATCATAACGTCTTATATACGGCGTTATAAATAAAGACGATTGTTCAGTGCCAATCAATATCTAAGAAACTGTCCAACATGTTTAAAACTGAACCTAGGACTTTGGAAATCCCATTGAGAGACACCACCAATGAGGTAATTTTTGCATTGTTTAATAAACAAGAAATATACAGATTTTGAATTTTTCCCTTTAGAATTAATAAGCTATTAATAGCTTTTTAAATGTTTGACAAGGTTATCGAAATTGATGTAACTCTGCTACCCGATCACACCGAGTTGTCTAATATATTACGATCTGAAAACGCTACCCTCAACATCTGGTTTAATGTTGCTGTAAGTTTGCATTTTAAAGTTATCGAATATTTAAGGTATAAGTAATTTAAATAGCATGTGATGATTATAACTGTAAACAGTTGGAGTACTACCGACAAGGGAGGGACGATGACTTTCTTTTGTTGACGGAGTGTGCCCGCAAGGAGGCCAATACAAATTATAAAGACAGTGAAATAGATCAAATGAGGATTCTGGACAGTTTGGCTGCATTTTATGTAAAAAAGGCCAACAAAGAGCGAGTAAAGGAGAAAAAGAAAGAACTTTTTAGTAAGGCAACTCTTGTGTACACAACTGCTGACAAAATCATCATGTACGATCAAAACCATCTTTTGGGTCGAGCTTTCCTGTGCTTATTGGAAGACAAAATGGAACCGGCCGATGCCCAATTTACTTTTATATTAGATCAGTCACCTTCCTGCATTCCTGCCTTGTTAGGAAAAGCCTGCATTGCATACAGTAAAAAGGTAACCAGTTTTGCCAATTGAGGTATTAAAAATTCATTAATGCTCTATCCGGTTTTCTAGCTTAACTAATTTTATTATCTACCAGGATTATCGGGGAGCATTGGCGTTTTACAAAAAAGCACTGAAAACGAATCCAATGTGTCCAGCCGATGTCCGAGTTGGGATCGGGCATTGCTACATGAAATTAGGAAATAAAGAAAAGGCCGAACTTGCTTATGAAAGGGCGATTGAATTGGATCCCATGTGCACCGGTGCTTTAGTTGGCTTAGCTGTGCATCATATGAACAACAAGGGAAAAGACGCCATTAAGATTGCAGTCCAATTGCTGTCAAGGGCTTACAGTAATGACCCAACTAATCCAATGGTCTTAAATCATTTAGCTGATCACTTTTTCTTCAAGGAAGATTTGCAGAAAGTTCAACATCTTGCTCTGCATGCATTTCACAATACAGAAAACGAAGCAATGCGCTCTGAAAGCTGCTATCATCTAGCTCGGTCATTCCATATAAAGGTGAAGAACTATGCAAACTAAAAAAAATTCATGTTGATACTTAAAGCTTATATTAAAAATAATTAATGATTTAAGGGTGACTACGATCAAGCATTTCAATACTACTACCAAGCGACACAATTTGCGACTCCCAGATTTGTGTTACCCAATTTCGGTCTGGGGCAAATGTATATTTACCGTGGAGATAATGTGAATGTAAGGGCTTTATTTTCTTTTTTTACTTCACTATGTAAACAAATTGTAATAAGTGTCTTATGTGTTTCGTTTAGGCTGCACTATGTTTCGAGAAGGTTTTGAAAGTGGAACCGGAGAATTATGAAAGTATGAAAATTCTGGGTTCTCTCTATGCTACTTTAAAGAGTCAATCGAAGCGGGATATTGCAAGAGATTACCTTAGAAAAGTTACCACTCGAAAGCCAGACGATGTAGAAGCATGGATTGAATTGGCTCAAATTTTGGAGCAGACTGATCTTCAAGACAGTTTGAAAAGCTACATGACTGCTGCTCGATTGTTCAAAGATAAAGTCAAAGTGGCTGTACCTGCAGAAGTTTGCAACAATCTTGGTTCACTACACTATAGGTAATATATTATTTTGCGTAAATTAAAAAAAAACTAATATGTAGTATACGAATAATCAGATTCCATATATTGGTAAAATATACATCATTAATTTACTTTAATTCCTTTAAATGTATCAAACTAGATTGGGAAATTACGACGAGGCGTTTCAGTACTTTAAGGATTCCCTGGAACAAGCTAAGGCGGAAACAAGCGATAGCCAATATTATAACTCGCTATCTGTTACTGTGTCCTATAATTTAGCCCGCTTGAAAGAAGCCACGTGTAATTATGGCGAAGCAGAAAAGTTGTATAAGGATATTCTAAAGGAGCATCCCAACTACGTGGATTGTAGGATTTCCTCTTTCAATCCGTACTATTTAAATAATAAGCAATATAAAGTTTTCGTACTACTTTTAAAATAGGCTATTTAAGACTGGGATGCATGGCTCGTGATAAAGGACAAATCTACGAGGCATCCGATTGGTTCAAAGACGCTCTGCAGTTGAGTAATGAGCATCCGGACGCTTGGACTTTAATTGGCAATCTGCATTTAAGTAAAATGGAGTGGGGACCAGGACAAAGGAAATTTGAAAGAATTCTAAAAGTAATTTAGAAAACCATAAAGTAAAGTAAATAACGATTTTCAGGATTTTGCCTTATTTTCTTTTTTCTTTACAGAATCCCAGTTCACGAAAAGACCCGTACTCTCTTGTGGCTTTAGGCAATGTCTGGCTACAAACATTGCATGTTCCATCCCGTGACAAAGAAAAAGAAAAAAGACATCAGGAACGAGCAATAAACATTTACAAAGAGGTTCGAGATTTTCAGTTTTAATTCCATTTTCGATTAGCAATGGGATATTTAGCAATTTGTGATTTTACAGGTTTTAAAATGTGATCCAAAAAACATTTGGGCTGCAAATGGCATTGGGGCTATTTTAGCCCATAAGGGATGCATTAACGAGGCGCGAGACATTTTTGCCCAAGTTCGTGAAGCGACAGCCGAGTTTAGCGATGTGTGGCTTAACATTGCTCATATTTACGTGGATCAGAAACAGTATGTTAGTGCTGTTCAAATGGTTAGTCAAATGTTATTAATATCTACCAAATAATACTCCATGGCATTAATGAACTGTATGTTACGCAGTACGAGAACTGTGCCAAGAAATTCTATAAGTATCATAATACCGAAATTCTGCAATATCTCGCAAGAGCGTACTTTAGAAATGGAAAGCTAAAAGAAGCAAAATTGGCACTTTTGAAGGTAGACCTCAAAATAAATATAGAAAACGCATACTACTAAAGAAAACTGATATTTGGTTTTTAGTGAATATTGCATTAATTTGAATTTCAGGCTCGAAGAGTTGCTCCTACGGATACGTTGATATTGTACAATTTAGCTCTGATTCTTCAAAAACTAGCTACACAAATTCTGCGTGATGAGAAGTCAAATCTTACTTTGGTATTATCCGCTGTGAATGAATTGGGGCTAGTTTACAAATATTTTCAATATCTTTCATTGAATGGAGATAAAACAAAATACGATTTGGGGCAAGCCGCAGTTGAGGCTCAGCAATGCAAAGATTTGCTTTCTCAAGCTCAGTACCACGTTGCTCGAGCCAGAAAGGTTGACGAAGAAGAAAAATTTTTAAGAAAGAAGCAAGAACAGGAAAGAGAAGCATTTAGGGCCAAGCAAGTGGAAGAACAGGTATGCTGTGGAAAATATTGTACTTGTGATTTTTTAATTTTTCTAAATTTTATAAACTATTCTAATAATGGAAATGCTTCATAAAAACCATTTCATCTGTGGTTTTGATTTTCCAGAAATATATTGAAGAGAAGAAGAAAGTACAAATGGGAGAAATGCTGCGTAGAAGAGAGGAGTTCAAAGAAAAAACGAAAAGCGCCCTAATGTTTATGGAGCAACCGCCGGATGCGAAAGGTTCTGGGAAGAAGCGAGGTCGGAAGAGGGACGAAGATGGTTTCAGTTCCGATGGTTCTTCTGATGCTTCTGGCAATGAAAACACTGATCAGAAACAGAAGAAAAGGAAGAGCAAGGGAGAGCGAGGCGGAGGCGGTGAGGAGAGGAAGGGAGGTCGCAATTCTAGAGGCGAGGGCAGAAAAAGTAGAGGAAAAGCAAAGGACCGGAAGAAGAAGAATGTGGAAGACAGCCTAATGGCCAAGCAGCGCAGCAAAATTGTATCTAAAGCAACTATCTCGTCATCGGAAGACTCCGATTCAGATAAGAGCAAAAACTATAGTGATGGGTATGTGAACAAGATGAATGTCTTTTGAAATCAAAATAATTTCTCGTCTGTCAAGGTCTAATACCTTTTTTATTTTCAGAGAGGATAGTGATGAGGGGGAAAAGAAACCTGTGATTTCCTCTGACGATTCTGATGGAGGTGAAAACCATGAGACCGAGAATCCGGCTCTCATTCGAGATCGTTCAGGATCACCGTCTAGATCGAGATCGAAGTCTCGCTCGAATTCTCGTTCAAAGTCCAGATCGAAATCGCGCTCCAGATCGAAATCGCGCTCCAGATCGAAATCGCGCTCCAGATCGAAATCGCGCTCCAGATCGAAATCGCGCTCCAGATCTAGATCTCGGACAGCGTCACCCAGCTCAGTGTCAGGTTCTGAATCAGGTATTTGGACTATCGCTGAATAGTAATACAAATGATTATTTCATACAACAAAACAATACTTCATTTTAATAATGCTATTAATGACAGGGAAACTTGGTTAGTTTGTTATTTATAATTTTTTTTATAAACTTAAGAAATTAAATGCAGTTTCTAGATGTTTTACATTTTTAATATAGTACAATAATTCAATTTGATATATGTAGTCGTTGCAAAACGAATCGAGAAATTAAATTGCTTAGAATTACTAATGATTGTCATTGTTTTGGATTTCTTTTGAAAAATCTTTATTCATATGACGCTATATTTACAAATAATAAACAAACATACATTTCGGAAACTATAAAATCTGATGTAGTCAGTCTCGGAGAAATGAACAATGTACACTTAATAAAACCATTCAATAGGTTTTCATATTAGTCTTAAAAAGAAAGGAACAAAGCTTAATTAATTTCATGAAGAGTTTAGCAGAAGATGAGGAGTGTCGAAAGCGAAAAGCTGGATAACTACAAATTGGATACTGATAATCAGATATGTCAGTAAGTTATAGGTCTGTTGAAAGACTTTGCTTTAGCTTCGTTACGAGATATTGAATGCTTCTGATTTGAGACAAAGGTTTCCACTTAGATTTAAGTGTTCCACTCTACTTAATTAGATGGGAAGGATTTAATTAACTAAATTTAAGTGTGACGGTCAATTTTTATGGTTTTCTTCAATCAAGCAATGCATCGAAATTGTCCGCGGGTTCCGGAATTGCTTTCATATAGTACACACCAGTTGAGCTAAATAAAATCAGAAAATTATTCTCAACTGAGCAATAATTATTATATAGTGGAACCCAAACAATGTTTATTAAACTTTTAAAATTATTTTTGCTACTTTTTTGGACATAAGTATCCCATTGGTGGACCATTGCATGAATGACATTTCCCTGCCCTGAAGACCGCATTGTCTTTGCATTGACAACCTTTGTAGACTTTTCCTCGGACAGTTGAGGCGTAAAGTTGGGTACACCTCACATGACTGCATTCACTTATATACGCAACTATACAAATGTTTTAATATCTTTACTAAAGTCAGATAGAGGGTTTAACTGCAAAATAAAACAAATCCATTGGTTTCAAAGTAGTACTATCTCTCAAATCACAGCCAGGTTGATCTGCCCCTCCGTTCGGATAAAAGTCGATATGTCCAGATTTTTTCGTGGTTCCCAAACGCCGATAAGGCACCAGTTCCCCTGCATTACAGTGGATGACATCAACGAATTCCGCGTCTGATTTATCTAAGCGTAAGTCTTTCTCAATCTTGTCATCAAAAGTTGGGCCAGCGGGATCCAAACCTTTTTTGATAAGAAGATCCCCGTAGGGAAAGGGGGTTTAAAAATTGGCAAAAATATGACTGTCTTTTGTGTACTATTTGCAATTTACCCTTGTTCACTTATAATGTTTACATGAATGCTGTTTTTTCAGTGCAGCAATGTCCTTTTGTTAATGAAATTCAAGAAATCCCTACTTTTTGTTACTTTTTATAACTACATTTTACTTACATTTAACATACAAGCCATTATAGTTGCCGTTTCAAAAATGTAGAAAGCTAACCTGTTATTCTTCCTACTTTTCGGTTTATTTTTTGTTTGATATAATATCCTGCGAATCCCGCCATGTGAGCTCCAAGCGAGAAACCAACTAAGGTCACTTGGGCGTATTGAAGGAATTTCCTAACTTTTAATGAAATTATCATGTCTCCAACGAATTCACCAACAACTCTGATATCTTTCGCTGCTGAGAAATAGTTAGCATGACCTGCAATGAAGTGCCAATCTACAACTATCACATTTTCCGTCCGGTTGGATTCCATAAAAGCTGTTAAACATAAAAATCGTAATTATCATCACATGTTTTCAGGGTTTCTAGGTGTCCTGCTGTGATTTGTCATTAAAATATTACAAATAAAATGAAATTGATTCGTAAGAAACTATTTAAGAGTGAAAAAGATAGTTTCAGTTAGTGAACGCGTGTAGAATTAATAAATATTGATATCAAAAAGATTCTTCATTCTACTTCTATGCTCTATCTATCCATATCGCACTCATGCATATCTACTTATAATTCTCGTACCCTATCGTTAGTCGTAACTAGTAAATAAATTCAATTGCTTTTTGGTATACAATTAAGCGTATTTACCGTTTTTGATATTTTTAGAAACATTGATATGCTTGGATGGCAGGAGACGACCCTCTTTCGCATTTTGCAACCAACCATGAATGAAAAAAACACAATCTTCCCCGATATCCCAATTTGTTTCTGATACTTCAGTTGTAAATGTCATAATTTGACCATCATTTGGACTTCGCATACATTAATTAATAGTCATTATATTTCATGTTATAACTTTTAGATAGCTTAGAGTTAGGATACCTCTACCAGTACCTTACTAGTACTTGTTACTCAGATAATTACCCAGAAAAATCCTATATAGTTTCTCATTGATATCATATGCCGAGAGTTCTGGTTACAGTAGCTACGCTCTTTTCGACTTCAAACAAAACAATTTTTTTAAACTTATTTCCGAAATACCAAGGCGTTATTGACTAGTCGGAACATTCGGTATACAAAGTATTTAACTGAAAGTTTAAAAATAGTACTTTTTGAATTTTAAAAGGTTGAACAAACTTGTTTAAATTCGGGAGATCTCAATTAATTATTATTTAAATAATTACTTTTTTAAAGTGTAAAGGAGAAATCTTATGCTCCACTTATCAGTGGGCAGTATTCCGGCTGTATAATCTAAATGTGGCTCCCAAAAAAGGCCCTCGTCTTCGTCAGTGTATTTGTTCTGGAGCTGAGCCTCACTAACTATGAGAGACCCGTCGGCTTGCTTTGTAATTTGTTGTCCCATCTTGCTAATTTCTTCAGCCACCTCTTCGTCGGATTTTTTTGAAATATCGGGCACCGGCAGATTTGCCTCCCTAAATGAATTAACGAAAAACTATAACCAAGCATTCAGCAATATATATCGTTAAACCAGAATGTGGAATTATTATTTTTTAATGTAGAACAAACATTATTAGGAATGCTTTCAAAAATGCTTAATAGAGAAGGTCCAAATTTATCAATCTGTTTATTTGTCTCATGTAATAATAATATTTCCCTAGTCCCTAGAGTGTAGAATTAATTAGAAGTTTACGGTATATAAAATAAATAAGTTAAGACAAATAAATAAAATATTTCACTTCTCTTCAAGGCTTTCAAATAGTAAACGTTTCTTGAAATATGGAAATGATTCTCCGGAGTTTATTTCTGTTAAGGGTTTTGCATAATTTTTTATTCTTTTTAGGGGATTGACTTTTAATCTTGGCACTGAGCTCTCCTTTGACTTCGCGAATAAAACACTAACATATATAAAAAATATCACGAAATAAGATTTTAAAACGTAATATCCCATTTTGTTTTTCGACAAAATTGTTATCCAAAATTGTTTGCATATTAACACAAAGCAAGCTGGCAATTAAGGCAAGGTGGAAATTTCAAGGGCAAGTTATTTATTGGAACAATAGTAGAATAAAATAAAAATACGCATACTGCTAAATTCTTAAATTGATATTTTGGCATGTTTGTCTTAGGTAGTAATTTACAAATTTACCATTAACCTAAGTATCGCGATATTGCGCATAATGCGCAATGAAAGTGAATTAAATAATAGTAACTTTATTTACATGTGAAAGCATTTCAGAACTGCAAGTACGAATCAGAAAATAAGAAAGAAAAACAAACTGTTCGTTGCGTATGACCGAAATAAAAAAATTAATCCATAAAATATAATACAATCATCTGTTTGATTACAGCAAGCAATAACTAATAACATGGCACTGTCGTCCACAAGACAATAAAATAATTCATTTCACCAACACCGTCAGAGTTACATTTCAATGCATTATTCTATACTATAATTTGACATAAAGCACAGTATGCTTGGATGCGGTTGAAATAAATAAATGAGATAAAACTTTATGTTCTCATTTAAGTGTACCTATGAGCACACCGCAATATTATTCACATTTTTTAATGAGTTTTGCTGAATGCTTTTACAAAAACTTCATAAGAAACAATTAAATCAATTACACCAAATGAAGTAAAAATATCCATGTAATTACGCAATTCTGTTGGAATTTTAGATAGATATTTAATGAATTTATTGTAATTTTGTATCCACTGAATATTTGATAGCTCAAATAGGCATTTTAAAGCTTCATGTTAGGCACTTATAATTACTAATCTTGAAAATCTTGCTAACAAATCAATTCTCAAGGCCAAATCTAAACCTAATGAACGTAAAATTTTAGTATTATTAAAAACTTGAAATTTATATGATTTTCTTTATAATTCCCACATGGATGGTAGGTATTTCTATGTCAGTTTGAAGTAGGTTTTATTGTTTTATAGCTACACTGTCGTCACTGTCATAGGAAATCGTTAGTTTAATTAAGATCATTAATATTAGAAATCGCAGAAACAGCTTGGACAATTTCACTGTTTTCACTGACATTAGAAGATATAGATTTTAGTGTCTCATTGAGCTCGTTGACATTAGAAATATGAGAAACGTCGTTTATAGTTTCATCGTGGACAATAGAAATCGGAGAAGTTTTTATAGTTTCACTGGCATAATCGATATTGGGATCAGCAGAAACTGAATGAGTCTTTGAATGTTTTCTCAAGTTACTTAATTCGGAAAATTTCTTTCCACAGTCCAAACATTGATGAGGCCTTTCTTTTAAGTGAACGCAACGTTCATGAGATTTTACCTGAGACTGGGTAGGAAAGCTCTTTCCACAAGAAGAGCAAAGAAAAGGTTTCTCCCCAGTATGGACTTTTATGTGACGTTTGAGGTGTTGAGCAGTGGTGAATTTATGTCCACATGTTTCACAACAATGTGGCTTATCTCCAGTATGGTTCATGACATGCAGCTTTAAACGATGGGAATCTGAAAGTTTCTTCCCACAGATTGTACACAAAAAAGATCTTTCTTTCTTTACCCTGTCGTGGATCTTCGCATGAACTCTTGACTCTTGCCTTGTCTTAAATCTTTTGTCACACACAATACATTTGAAAGGCTTTTCCCCAGTGTGGGTTCTTAGGTGGACGTTAACTTCCCCAGACTGTTTAAACTTCTTCCCACAAACCGAACATGAGTAGGGTCGTTCTCCAGTGTGCCTTTGTTTAATTGTTCAAATTATTAGACGTTTTGCTATACGTCATACTAGCGGTCATTGCATTTGATAGAATTATTCAGTAATTGAGATATTAATAATGGCTGAGAATTAAACTTTCTATTTGCTTATACTTACGTTAATAAGTGTCTTCTCAAATCTTGTGGTCTTGACAAAGTTTTGCCACATATGTCGCAGACGCGTGGAGAATGCGGTCGGTATTTTTTGGGATTTCCGGCAATGGCGATCTCATGAACTCTTGACAAATGCAGTTTCAATTTACTTAGTTGGTTAAATGTTTCTTGGCAAACGGTACACTCGTGCACGAGACCACATTGCTCTGATTTTTTATGTCTTCCCAAAGAACAACCCTGTCTGAAAGATTTTCCACATTCCTTACAAACATATGGTCGTGCACTCGTATGGGTTGCTAAATGGTCTGTTAGATCATTTAGACGTACGAACCTCTTCTTACAAAGGTCACAACCGTGAGGTCGCTCTAAATTGTGGAATTTCATATGTTTTCGCAGGTAATATACGTTGCGAAACCTTTTATGACAATGTGTACAATGGAACTTCTTATTACTCTTACTATCCACAGACTCTTCATTTGAGTTTTCTGTTTTACCTTCTGTGAGTACATCACAATTTTCTACTTCAGATTTTACAGTGTGCCCTTTTAAAAATGAAAACATTGCATTGATACACAAAAATTAATTTTAATTGCATTGTAAATGAATTGCAATTGGTGTAAATAATAACATTTAATACGAGCTTTTAATTACCACGTGTCTTTGGTTTCCTTCCTCTTTTCTTTTGCAAATACTTTACTTTCTTTACAAAGGGTTTAAGAGGAAGTTTTCGTATCGTTCGTTTGGGATTTTTTCTAGGTAAAACGCAGGTAGATTCCTCAGTATAGTTATCGTCTTTAATGCTTTCACTTAATGATGAATACTCGTCATAGTTATTGTAATGATCTGAATAGTATGAAAATGAATCGTCTTGTGAATTGTCGTCCACTTCCACTTCCACTTTTGGTATTGCAACAGACGGAAGACATAAGTCTCCTGTGAAAAAGTTTGTTTTTATTAACCATAAGAAAATTATAACCATTATTTCAAATTGCAATATTTTCATGGTTTCTCTGAATACAATTTTAAGCCTTCTAGATCTAATGTTTCCAAACCATTATAACCTAAGAACAATAAACAAATGAAGTTTCGTCAAAAACTTACTGTCTATCACATAAGATCGCACAACTTCCAAGAATCCGTTTTCAGAATGTTTCATGTCATTTATCGAAGGAGGGTGTCCTTGCCTTGCCTTTTCTGACAGACGTATTAAATTTTTCAGCTCAATTCGCACCTTGTCAAATTGCTTTTGCAAAGAGGCAATTTTGTCAAAAACTACTTTTGCATTATTGACCAAAGCAGAGCATGTGTCGCACCAGTGTATCCAAGAACACGGATCGCCACTATTCAGGAATTGTGAACACATTTCGTTGGGAATCTCGATCAGTTTTCGCAGTAAAAATATCACCGGTAACTGTCTACTCAGTAAATTGCATTCTTCCGAACCTATAAAAATAAAATAGCACCACGAGTATTATTTAATGTTAGCATTAGACTTTGGTATTTTAAAAAATAGGCTACTGAACGCGCTACTACCCCCGTACGGGTCAGGTCTATAAATCTAAAAGTAACCTGGACAGAAACTAAATAATAATAATAATAGACTATGTATTTACATACATATTGCTATTGTTGTAAATAAATTTGAAAAGAAAATTTGTTTTCGTTCTTTCAGACTTCAGCTCATTTCATATGAATGTTAAATCATCTAAAACTGTATTAAACGAAAATGTTTTATATATTAAAATTAAAACTCATTGTGTAAAAGATTAATTACCATTGTCAATAAACATCCGGGGTGTATTTTCCACATCGGAGCCGCTGCCGGTTCCAGATATGTCTTTTAAGCAAACCAAGCAATGTCGAACTTTCATTTTTATTCCTATGTAAATTCAACTAAATATTTTCAAAATGACAAGCTTCAATTTTATGAAGACAAAATTAAAAGACCATACTCTTTAATGATGACATTTGTAAGCTGTAAAGAATTATTCAGCTCCGCCAGATTGAAAATTCCCCGCTGTACTTTAGGAAAATTCTTGAAATTAGCATTGAGATTTAGAACTACATACAGTATCCAACATCCCTAATGTAGCAGACATCATGCAAAAACCTAATAAAGCAATGGTAATTGCAATTTGCAAAAAAGAGAAAGCTTTATCGCTAAGAATATTAGAATACCTACATAATATAACTAATACAAATAATATGCATTTAATTTAATTAACTAGTAAATGTAAATGTTGTAAAATCTCATTCAAGACTTTTTATTCTAACAAATTTAATTTATGCGATGTATTGTATTGAAATACTATATCTATGAAACTACTATGAAATCCTTTGTATGAGTTCGCCAGAGGAAAATAACTATACTTTACATCCAATTCAAATTACTAATTTAAAATTCGTAATGCATACTATACTGGTTGTGTGGACCAAAATTTAAATCGTTAGTAGGTTTTCATAATAAATATAGTTGCCAAAATGCTCCAACAGTAAACACAGAAACACTTTATTACAAACATTTGTCATACAATGCCTTTGAACCAGAATACCGATTGTTTAAAACAAATCATAGAATGTATATTCAAAGCCTTATCCTAACCCTTTTGTTCAAATGCATTTTTGAGTTTGAAATACATATATTACTTAACGATGTTTTTGGAACAATTTGTCTAGTATTATAACTTGCTTAAAATTCTTCAAAAATAATTTAGCTTTGCTTAATTACACATAATATCAGTTACCTAAAATGTATTTAGCTATGAAGTAAACCAATGGAAATATGGAAACCATTGCAAAGGCGGCTGCTCTCAGAGGAACTGTCAGGAGAAGTTGATTCCAAAAGTTGTGGTGAACTTGTATGCTTTATTTATTTCTCTCAACTCTCTCATCTCGGATCTCACTATCTCATTCACAAATCGACACACAAATCAGCTGTAACAGTAAGTTCTCATTTTCATAAATTCATGTTTTTCGCGAAGAAATCCTAGCTATTTACACCGTAAATGTTTTGTGCGTAAGATTTTTAATTTTGATATTTTATTTAATGCAATTCGGTGCACCTTTCTTTGCATATGATTATTGTTGTCATTTGGCAGAAAACAAGAAAATTGCTGCTTCGACTCTCTTCAGCAACGCTTTTGTTGCGGTCCTCTTTGCTTAGTAGTTTTTTACTGGTCCAAAAGTACAATAAAATAGTTCTGAATTTCAAACTATTTTGTATGAAATTCTCTAAATTTTTCTCATTTTTAATAATCCCGTTTGTAAAGGGCTAATGAAATTCGGGAACAACTTATATTCCAATATTGCTGGCTACGTATTCATATATAGGTTCCTTTTTCACCATATTCATAGTTTATGTTTACACAATGTTTAATGTGTTTTATTTTTCCAGATTACACATTTCGTTTGGGGAATAAATATGCAGTAATTTGTGCAGCGCAGAAAATTAAGTAAATGAAAGGCACTGTCAGAGTTTAGAAAACATTAGGACTTTGCAGAAGAAATAAAATGATGACGAAATGACAAATTCCACAAATTGAACGTTGACCACAAAGCCATGATGGAGTCGATGATAAACAGTTTAAAATTAGAAGTTGCAGATTTGAAGAATCGATTTAAAGCAACAGTGAAGAAAGAAGTGAAGTCAGCAGTATATAATTTATATGCAAATAATAAAGGTTTGTTTGAGCCATTGGAAAGTAATGGCATACTTATATTATTATTATTATTATTATTAATACTTAGTACTCTTTACTATTACTAAACATGACCTAAATTATTTTATTGTATTTTCTTTAAGGTATAAAGCATACAGTGAAGAAAAGTGGGAGTGAAAATTATTTATCAAAACCAAAGCGCCATAAAAATTACAAATGTGACAAGTGTTTTGAAGTTTTCAGTAGTATTCGAACGTGTAGAGCACATATTTGTATTCTTGATGAGCAATCATTAATAAGTAAAGCGTTCAGTTGCCCACTATGTAATAAAACTTACATTTCTATGAATAGATTATTAGCTCATCAAAACTCCCACGTGGATACTGAAAATTTAAAATGCTCAGTATGTAACGTTATGTTTAACAGTTTGTATTTTCTCACTATCCACCATTACAGGAAACATACTGATACTCCAGAAAGAGTTTTAGAAATTTTAAAAGAAGCCTATAAATGTGAATATGGCCCAGAAAAATTTCGCAATGTGAAAGTATTCAACACTCATTTGGTGAGCCATGAAAATGAAGAAAGGATTGGGAAAAAAGAAAACGCCTTATTTAAATGTGAACTTTGTTCAAAACAAGTAAAAAATGCAAGGCTATTTAATATCCATATAATGAATCACCTGCAAAAACTTTCACTTTCATATATCTGCCCAGTGTGTGACAACAAATTTACTACCATCTGGGGTATGATAATGCATTTAAATTGCCACAAAAGTACTGAAGACAACAAATGCCAAAAATGTGGAGAATGTTTTACAAGTTTGAAGGTGCTCACAATACATCACTACAAGGAGCATTTTCAAGCAGCAGAAGCAGTACAAAATTTATTACAAAGCATTCTTAAAAATTTCATTGATGAAAACTCAAGACTGCAAAATTTAAATGTATATCCGTGTGATATTTGTGACGAAGTTTTCGATCGAAAAACAGTATTTAATAGCCATGTCCGCACTCATCGTTTGATTACAGATAAACAGTCAAACATTACTCGAGATGCTGAAAATTCAGAATTCCAGGCGGAAGAAGAATCCTCAGATACTTTCAGTTGTACTATCTGTAACGAGGAATTCGAAACAGAACATGGTCTGACAATGCATTTTATTCATCATACAGGATCCGAAATGTCCGCAGCAGAAAACAAAGGGATGAAATGCAAATTTGTGAGTAATCTGAGAAGTGGAAAAAAGGTTTATAAGTGCGATTTATGTTCAGAAACATTTTTCCGTATTTTCAAGTACAGAAAGCACATTATAGATAATCATATGGAAAATAATGCTTTAAGGGAAAAGTTTTGTTTCAATTGCTCCTTCTGTGATGAATCTTTCGATTTTAAATCAAAATTAAACTTGCATCAAAGAGATTTACATGGAATCTTTCTTAAATGCCCTTTGTGCCAAGAAAATTGTTCAACGAAAGAAATATTTACCAAGCATATGAGTGAAATTCATCCTGATCGCAGTGGTGAAAGATATGTGAAATATTCAGAAGGTTTCTTGTGTATAACCTGTGGAATGACCTTGGACACTTTGGGAAAAATTAATCATCATTTTTTGACCCATCATTCTGAGAAATCTGTGAGTTGTGATATTTGTGGAAACAGTTATGCTTTCGAGAAACATTTGAAAAGACATAAAATTATGGTACATTTGGATAAAACTTTTTGTTGTGAAGAGTGTGGAAGACAGTTTAAAACAAAGAGGCAGTTGAAAAGTCACAAGTTAACGCATTTAGGGACTGAGGAGAAAAAACGCATAAGGTGTAAGGAATGTGGCAAAACATTTGCAAATGACCCAACTTTTAGAAGTCATTATACTGCTTTTCACACAAATGACAAACCATTTAAATGTAACATTTGTGGGAAAGCGTACGCATCTGCCCCAACTCTTCATATTCACAAAATAACTGTATGCGAGAAGAACAAAGCGAAAGAATCTGCTTGTCCTGTTTGCGAAAGAACATTCGCCAATTACATACTTCTATGTTACCATAAAGCCAATGCTCACAAATATGGAAATTCAGAAGATAATGTCTGTCACCTTTGCAACAAGACTTTTGATAGTTCGTCCTGCCTCTATTCTCATAATAAATCCTACCACACAAGGGGAAAAGCACAGTTAAGCGATGAAAAAATTGAATGTAGTATTTGTGGAATATCTCGATCGAACAAAACTTCGCTATTTGAGCACATGCTTGTTCACAGTGCTACTAAGTCTTTTCATTGTTCCTTATGTGGTGAAAAGTTTAAACAAAGATGTGGTTTTTATCAGCACCGAAAAATTAAACATAAAACCGAGAAAGTGAGTTATTAATTTGCATTTTACAAAACAAGCAATCTAAGAATTTTATGTATGTGGCCTTTCTGTACAGGTCACAGAAATGAAAATCTATGAGAATAATGAAAAATTTACGATTTTATATTTGTTTTCAATCATAGGATAATGCAAAACTTCAAATTGATTCAATAATGCTGAAAAATTTAAGGAAAGAATTTAAAATTGATGATGCACACTCAAAGCCTGAACCGGAGAAGAATAACTATATTACAAAGGGCAGGGACTCAGGATGGGATACTCTGGTTGCTGTTGAAAATGGGTCAAATCATAACAGTAGTAAAGACGTTTGCCAAGAAACTGATGCCCATTTTGATGCTCACGATGTGCTGGAAGAATATCAGGCAGAAGAAGTAACCACGCATTCTGGAATTCAACATGAAGAAAAGCGCAGTGGAACGTTCATCAATTATGTCGACTTTTCCCGAGCAAATATTCCCGGTATTTTTTACTTTCTTATTAATTTTTTAATTACTTAATTAGCCAAATCAATTTATTTTAATGATAATTTAAATTTTGGCTTATAGATATAAATGAAATTCATTATAAATATCTTTGTTAACATAAAGAATATAAAAATTGATAGATAAAGATTGGCCAACTAATTTAATTTAGAAAAATCGTACTTGTCCAATAATAAATTTAAATGTTTTTAGACGTAGCAAGAGTGAAAAATAAAGAAGCAGAGACGTTTGTGAATGAGCCAGACAACTATAAAAATGAAAAATCCCTTGACAATCAAGAGATTCAAAGTAGAAACAGTTCGATGAGCCCTGAAATACCATCGGAAGAATACTACTACGACGATTTCAATTGTGGTTTAGAAGATTTGGAACCTTTAATTTTTAGTAGTGGTAAATCAACAGATCCTTTTCCGCAACGTCTTATTGTAAAATTAAGAAAACTAAAAGAATACGACTGTGTTACTTGTAATCAAGTTTTTTACACAGTGGAACATTACAAGAATCATATAAACTCACGGAAACACCGATTAGAACAGCGAAACTATTTGCAGCAAAATATTTCTAGCCCGGAGAATAAAAATAACAAAGTGGACAAAAATACCGAGACAGCGTACACTGTTAAAAGGAAGAAATTGTACCCATGTCCTTACTGTGACGAGCGTTTTTCTAGTACAAAGAAGCACAGCGAACATGTTCTTGTACACAAAAACCCAAAACGATGTCTGTTATGTGGAGAAGCCTTTCCTTATACACCCAGACTCATCAATCATTATATTTCGGAGCATGATGGTGAAAATGTGTTGAACTGTGGTATTTGTGATAAAAAATTTGTAACTGACGATTCCTTAGACAACCACATGGAAAATCATAAGAAGACTTTGACAGACTCAGAAGACACCACTCAAAATGCAAAAGGTAGAAATAAATCTGGAAGAGAATATACTTGCGACCGCTGTGAGGAAAAATTTCCAGGAATTAAACTCTACAAAGAGCATTTAGTAACGCATAATGCTGATAAATACAAATGTGCCTTCTGCCAAGAGGAATTCACCGCAATGAGTACATTGGAGATACACTATTTGAATTTCCACAAAGGAAAAAGGCCTTATCAATGCATTGAATGCCCGGAAAGTTTTACTTTACAATTTCTCCTTGATCAACACAAAAAGCTTTTTCATAATAGAAAATTAGTAGGCACGACGAAAATAAAAAGAGATTCACAAGATGGAAAATTCGTTTGTCCTCAGTGTGACAAAAGGTTTTCAGATAGACGTTATTTCAAATATCATTTGACAATTCACAGTGGAAGAAATAAAAAGCACAAATGTGACTTGTGTGATAAACAATTTCAGACTCGAACGAATTTAAAATTACACCGAAGAACCCATACTGGAGAAAGACCCTTCACTTGTGAGCAATGTAAAGATCACAAAGCATTTACTTCCAGATCTGGTCTTAAGAAACACGTCGATGCTGTAAAATATTCGTCTTACATAATCCTAAGTACTTCTTCACTGGAAATTAAAGGTTCTATTTATAAATGCAAAATTTCTTTTTATAGGTTCACTTGGAGAAAAAAGTTATCTGTGAATATTGTGGAAAATCTTTCAGCAGCCGCGATAGATTGAATGTCCATCGGCGAAACCATACCGGAGAAAGACCCTTCTCATGTAACCAATGTCACAATGAAAATGCTACATTTGCTTTTGCTTCTTCTCTAAAGAAGCATGTTGAAACGATTCATATGGAAAATGTGGACATGAGACTCCCCTGTGAAGTTTGCGGCAAACTGCTTAGAGGAACTCACAACCTGAAAGTGCACATGAGAATCCACACAGGTATGAAAAAAATGATTATAGATAATAATTATTTATAATCGTGTGTAGGTAATTATGTTTAAATAATAACTATTTGATGATGATCTAATCCACAGGAGAAAGACCCTACGTTTGCAAGTTCTGTCAAAAGGCTTTTTATGCGTCAACTGATTTAAAGAAGCACACTGATGCAGTTCATTTACGGATTTACAAAGGAAAACGAACACCTTTTCTATGTAGTGTTTGCTCTGAGTCATTTCGGACTCAAAACGCTCTGGATAAGCATTCAGATTTACACGACCCTAACAGACCCTTTGAATGTAACCTCTGCTCTTGTCGCTTCAATTTCAATACCAATCTTGTTTTTCACAAGAAAAATGTTCATGAAAAACAAGGAATAGTTTACTGGAAGAAGAAAAAGAAAAAAAGCGAAATTCATGAAATACAGGACCCAAATGCCGAGAAAATCCACTAGTGATTTTAAAATGAAATAAATGTTGTTCATTGATGGTCTATTTGAGACTAATAAAAGCAATCAATTTAAATACCTTACTGCAAGTATTACAGGTAAATACTTTTATTTTTGCTGGAAACATGCTGCAGCTCTGCCATACATTCTTATTTATAGATCTGCATCAAGCAACCTTCGTACGTATTATGGGTAATCAAAGCAATCAGTCATTCCACTACTTTTTTTGGTTTTTCCATATCTAAAGCATAGCAGTGGTAAAAATGCACAAGGTTGGCTAAAGCACAGTTCTTTAATCCTTACGTTCCCCTTTGTGTACTTAAGAACCATGGCTAAAGTAATGCCCCATTATGCCAATAGAGCAGTAGTACGGTCAGTAATTTCTCTTCTCGGCAAAATCTGGCTAATAATTATATTATCTAATATCTTTTCCAAACACGATATTTTAGAAATTGTATTTCATCATAGATAAGAAGGTACTGCTATATTCAGTAGTTACCCATTTACCATTCAACACCACTTCCAACACTGTGAAATGGTAAATGGGGTTTTACTGCTAAGAAAGGATATATAACTTTATATAATATATATTTGTGTATATATTATAGTTATGTATAACACATTATATAAACATATATTTCTTATACTATATTTTCCCATTAAAAATTTTTATCATCCAGCAGATTCTTTTATCTCAGACATTTCGCAAGGTTAACTTCAGCTGCATAGCAGCAGGTTTGAGGTGAGTTTTTTTATTGCACTCTGTTCTGTACCACACAATGTGCACATGAAATATTAACAGCAGATTCATGTTACAATAGTTTGCTGTAATTCACTCGTACACGGGATTCTCAGCTTTGGTTAAGCAGGAGTATTTTTGATTTTACAATGGGAAAATTTGGCAAATTAACATTTTTTGCTATTTCTGTATACACTGCATACGTAGTTCACAGTATATTTCGAGATGCCGACGTACCGAAAGTAGAAGACAAATTCTGGGGTGCAAAATCCCTAGAGGGGAAGAAGGAAGACACTTCGATTCGTCCATTTGAAATTAAAGTGGAAGCGAAAATTTTGAAAGATTTAAAATCTAGATTAGCACTAGAGCTATCACCAAAGACAAATCGATTAAGAAAACCTTTAGAGGGAATCGGATTTCAGTACGGATTCAATACAAATTTTTTGAAGACTGTTGGAGAACACTGGCTTCAGAAATACGACTGGAGGGAACGGGAGAAAAAAATGAATATTTATCCGCACTTTAAAACGACAATTTCTGGACTTGACATTCATTTCATGCATGTAAAAAGTAAAAATAATAAGGCTTATAAGAAAACTAGACCTTTGCTACTTCTTCATGGATGGCCAGGAAGTTTCATTGAATTTCTACAGATTATTCCACTGCTAACTGATCCCAAGAAATCGGATATCAATTTTGAGGTAATCCTATCCTATTATATTATTTTTATTATTTAATATTGCTTGATTCCTGAATTAAATAGTTGGTGATTCCATCTCTTCCTGGATATGCGTTTTCCGAAGCAGCTCATCGTCCTGGAATGGGAACCGCAGAAATGTCAACAATTTTTGATAAATTGATGTCAAGATTGGGGTTCGATAAATATTATATCCAGGGTGGAGATTGGGGTAATTAATTTCATTTATTATGGAGAAAATTTAAACGCACCTCAAAAATAAGCGGCTTACCTCAGGAAAAACGATCGCTTTACCTCATATAAATACATTTAGATATAGAATACCAGTCGTTAATTACCAGTTTATTCATTCTCAAGTATCATTACTTCGAACGATAATATGCTTTTACTTCAAGTTTTAATGCAATCTGCTAATGTTTTAGTATATTTACCTCAAGTAGAGTAGAAAATCCTCGCTATACTTGAGGCAAATGTACTAAAACATTAGCAAATTGCATTAAAACTTGAAGTAAAAGCATATTATCGTTCGAAGTAATGATACTTGAGACTGACTTAGTATTGATATATAAATGTATTTATATGAGGTAAAGTGATTATTTTTCTTCTGGTAAACTGATTATTTTTGAGGTACACTTAAATACAAGCCATTTCTTATAGGGTCACTTATTGCTTCCAACATGGCAATTTTTTATAAGGACAGGTGCGTACTTTTGTAAACTAAATTGTTCGCTGAGCTACCTGTTTTATTATGCATATTTTATGCACTGTTCTTTGTATTATGTGTCAGGGTTGCAGGGATTCATCTGAATACATGCCTAAGTCAGCATCCAAGAAGTTATCTGAGAATATTTATTGCCTCTTTTTTTCCGCTTTATTTCATGGATCAGAGCGAAGCAACCGCGGAATATCCTTTTTTTGCTCACAGACTTAAATTGCTTCTACAAGAATCTGGGTAGGCTGCAAATTAATTAGGTTTACTATTTGCAATTAACTATTTGCAATTCCCGATATTTTGGAACATATTTCAAGATCAACTTATTTAGAGACTTTAAAATTAAATTTTTGATTTCAGATATTTACATATCCAAACTACAAAACCGGACACAATTGGTAAGTGTGAAAATCAATACCTAAATACTAGTTGAATGCTAAAAAATGCAAATATCCTAGGTGTAGGTCTTTCAAATTCTCCGACTGGCCTTGCAGCGTATATTCTAGAAAAGTTTGCATCTTGGACAAATGTGAACGGAAATATTAAAGAAGATGGCAGTCTTCATCCATATTATAACTTTGATGACCTTTTGGACAACATCATGATTTACTGGGTTACTAATTCAATAACCACTTCTGTTAGATTATATTCAGAAGCTTTCAGTTTACGACATATGGAATACCAATTGGAAAAGTGAGATATTTTTATTTTAAGCAAAAATATCAAGTAGTATTATTACTTTTAATACAACTATGCACCTTGCTTAATAAATTTTTACGGTTGTTTGTTAGAGTTCCCGTGAAAGTTCCAACATCGTGTTTTGCACCAAGAAATGAATTTTGGGATATGCCCGAATTTTTCATTAGAGACAAGTATCCAAATCTCGTGAATTATACCAAAGGAAATAATGGAGGTCATTTCACAGCGTTCGAAATTCCCAAGATTTTAGCTTGGGATATCGTTAAGGCGTTCACCGAATTTGAAGATGCCAAGCTGTCGTCCTTCAAAAGTTAATAAGGGAGTTTCAATTTTATACTGTGTGGATACCTCGGACAAAACTTTTGGAATATTAAAAATATATTTTATTTTCTCTTAAATATGCATTTGTAGGTAAATTACCTACTTAAAACATTAAAACCATATCACAAAATTTTTCACCACCAATAAAAAATATTCTCTTTCTCTTCTTTTAAATTCCATAAAACAAAACTGTACTACAAAGGAAGGTTTTTGGCAAACCACAGAAAAGTTCAAAAATCGAGCAGATTTGAAAATTATAAAGCTGTGAGTGTATAGAGAAAACAGCAAGACAGCAATAATTAATGGTCATGATGAGAATCAGAAGTAAAACTGCTGCTTATGGACTCATATCATGACATGTTAAACTATCAATTCTAACAATCGTTTATTTTGAAGGATTGATCAGAGCATAAATTCAGTATAGCATATTATTTGTTATAATAAGCCAACACGGGTACAATGGCCATTGCTCTACTTTGGCAAACTTTACATAACCTAACTTATCATTTTTAAATTCATGAAACGATTTCTCAAATATTTGTAATTTGTTGCTTGAATTTTATATTTAAATACGTATAGAGCTGAGTCACTGAACCTAAGTAAATACTAATAAATTTGTTAAATTATACTAAAAAGTTATTTTGCGATATTGCTTTTTTAAGGTCTTCCGTGTGTCGTTTGTAGTTGTTATGGTCCATCTGAGTATGTGAGCTTTCTTGCATTAAATCTAAAAATTGCATTGCTTTGCTTTCCATTGTATTATGATGGTTTACTCTTTACTACTGTACTAATACAATGCTGAAATATGAAACTATATTCAGCAAACCTGCACGGTTTCACCATAGCCATATTATACTAATAGTCTGGCTTCTTTAGGTACGCTCCATGTAGTAAACACTAAGACCGCGCTTGTCATGTTCAGATATTAATCCGCCAGGATCCGCGCGTCACTAAGTTCCTTGTGCTTTACAATTGTAGTGCACTTAGCTCGTGCAAAAGTTTATAAACTAAGAAATTTGTGAACTTTGAACTGACACCATGTCACCCTGTTTTGCCCCTAATTGCCAAAGTGGGTACAACAGCAAAACAACGCATTGTTTTCGACCGGATAAAAGTGTTGCTGACGATTGGAAAAGAATTCTTTCAAAAATTAGATCAGATACTGTTTTTGATAAGTTCAATCGAAATCACCGTTTGTGCTATTTACACTTTCATTCTTCCCAAATTGTCAAGGAAGATTCTTTTACAATACAAGGTGAAAAAGTAACAATACCGCGATTTCGATGGAAATTGGTTCAAAATGCTATACCCACAATATTTCCAGAATTACCTTCATATCGTCAAATTACTCCTGCATTAAAAAGGAAAGGAAGAAATGTAACTACTTCAGCAAAAGTTCTAAAAATTTCACCGTTCTCCACCTTTAAAAATTGTGAACTGGCTAAAAGTTGGGCCACAGAAGAAATTTTGGTAAATAATACATCAACAACAGCATTTATAAACAACGACGGTACAGTAAAAAGGACATTGCACGTAAGGTTTTTGGTTAAAGCACGCCAAATTATAGAAATTGTCTAATTGCCACTACTGTGACTATAATTTGTGTTACTAATTTTGCTAGGTGTATTCCGATAATACCTTTGCATCATTTTGTGAAATTTGGGGGAGCAAAATTATGATGACAGAGCAGTTACCTCAAATAAGTCCAAGTAAATTAAATGAAAAGACGGTTATGACAATACTTACTCATTTGAAGAACGCTACATTTTGTCAAGGGGTACAGGGATACGACAAAATTAAGACAATGAAAAACTGCCATATGAGAAA
This sequence comes from Yoshiicerus persimilis, assembly GCA_020352615.2. NCBI lineage: Eukaryota > Metazoa > Arthropoda > Collembola > Entomobryomorpha > Tomoceridae > Yoshiicerus > Yoshiicerus persimilis. Next base: position 47,337,323 of record CM036940.2, read on the forward strand.
TCAATCCTGGCACTCGGATAACTGTCAAAAAATTGGGCATTTCACAGTATGCACACCTTGTAAACTTATACTGCCTTCACTTAACAGAAAATTATGTCGACAGCGCAAAACACTAAAGACGCAAAAGGCTTTACTAATAAAAACGAAAAACAGAAGGTTTTATATAAAATCAAGAATGAAGAAGGTACTGCGTGCAAATACCATTATGAAAATGGAAATGAAAAGGCTAAGTATCAAATTAAGGCACATTAATACTGAAAGGATAACGAAAACTCTGTCTTCCAATTCTTCGATTTCAACTCCATTTCTGAACGCAGTTATACATGCTCTCAAACTAGCTAAATTGAAATCCACAAAGGGAATGAGGTAAAGTGAACTGTACTGCTAAAAAGTTAAGTTAAAGTATTAAGTTAAACAAAAAGATGTTATAGATTTGTAAATCAAATTTTAGGTATGAAATGGGTTGGCTTCTAGAGTGCTTACTGCTGAAGATAAAATCTCCTTCAGCTTATCAGCATTTAAGAGATTCAAAAATTTTACCTCTTCCTCACCCACGAACAATTCGAAAACTAATTTGTGGACAACCTTGTGAATTTGGATTTAACGCAGTTGCATTAAATTCAATACAAAGAGAAATGAATAGTAAAGATCGGCGAGATAGACAAGGATCCTTAGTATTTGATGAAATACAATTACGGGAGTCTTTAGACTTCAATAAAGGAAAATTAAAGTTCGATGGATTTATAGACTACGCAGAATACACTGAGGAACTTTTAAATAAAGAAGACAAAACTAAAATTGCAGACCACGCACTTGTCCTTATGTATCGTCCTCTGAATGCCAGTTGGGTAAGAATAAGAAATTAATATGTATTATGGCATTTATGCTACTTTTACTACAACTAGTTTTTGTAGGTTCAACCCATTGCAGCTTTTGGAACGAAAGGAGCTGCAAAAGGTAATGCATTGGAGAAGATTGTTATGTCTGCTGTAGTTAAACTGGAAAACGTTGGAGCAGAAGTAATAAGTATTGTTTCCGATGGAGCAAAAACTAACAAAAGCTTTTGGAAACGCTTAGGGGTGAACGGAAGCGGAAGTCGTATTTCAAATAAGGTAATGAACTGGTTTGATATTGCTAGGGTGTTGTGATATTAATAGAAAACCATTCCCAATAGAAGTGTTTTGAATGGTTGAACAGATTGCTCATCCCTGCTGCAGTAAGAGATTTTTATATTTCATTTGTGATGTTCCTCACATTTTGAAATGCATCAGAAATCATTTCAAAAAGTACATTAGTGTAAAGGTAATACACACAAGCTATAATAATGTAATATTACAAGAAAGCATTTGTGTTATTTCAACTTTTTAATAATTGATATCATTTCAGTTTAATGGGAGCACAATTTCTTACAATTATTATGAAGAACTTTTTAAGGAGGATGCCAAGCGTTCAGGTGGCTTAAGAAAATGTCCAAAGCTAACACAATCACATATAACACCTAACAGCTTCGAAAAGATGACAGTTTCTCTTGCTACTCAGGTGAAGTTAATTGCTAATAAGAATTTATTTTAACTATTATTAGTTCATACTTATTGATACTATTATTATATATAATCATTACTATATTCACTGCCACATTCATACTAATAGCTCACTAATCATAAACTTATTATGATTGCATTTCTTGTTCAGTTGTTTAGTCGAAGCTGTGCAACGGGGCTACAATTTTATAGAGAACAAGGCATGCCTGCATTTAAAAACTCCGAATCAACTCAAAGCTTCACTAAATTACTGAATGATGTTTTCGATGCCCTGAACGGAAGAATTCCTTCAGAGTCCCTCAAATTGGGGAATGAAAAATTTAATGTAAGACAGAAATTGATTTTAATATACCCACGCATATATATATTTGTGTCACTACAATGAAACGTATTTAAATTTAGAATTTAAAGAAGTTCCTTGCAATTTTAAATGTACCCCCAAAAAGAGACAGCACCAGCAAGAAACTAATTCCTCATAGTACATTTGCAAGTACTGAAACTATGAGTGCATTGCGAATAACAATTTCTTCTATTCTAGACATTACCGAATATCTTATTAAGGATTTAAAGTTTGATTACGTTCTTCCAAATAAGCTAACTCAAGACTGTTTAGAGGTTTGCTTATAAAACTAATATAAAATTTTGCAAATAGATTTATACAATTAGTTTTGCCACTACTAATAAAATTATTTTAAAATATTTTAGCGATTCTTTGGATTACTTAGAGCTGCGAGTGGTGAAGAGGATCACCCAACAACTTGTAATTTTCTTCAGATTTTTCGTATTTTGTGCTATTATAATCCAACCAAACGGATAATTCGGGGAAACGTTTCGAATTACGAACACAATAATGTTTTGGTGTCCTTTCAAGATTCCTTGAGAGGCAAAGCAAAACAAAGAAGAAAGGATGTTTTAGAGAAAAGAACTGCCATTGAGAATTTATTACTGGAAAAAATATCCCAGTCCGTTTCTCATGTAGGTTCTGACAAATCTGAAGCTGATTTAAATATAATATACCACCTGTGCGGCTATGTTATTCACAAAGCTTTTAAATTTATAGCGTGTAAAGAATGTTTGAAGTCCATACATCGAACAGATCTTAATACATTGCCAAAAGAATCTAAGCTGTCACGTATAATGGATTTTGACAAATCTTTAAAATACCCTACAGAACACTTTTTTAATTTAATAAGAGTAAGTGTAGAGCCAGCTTTAAACTCTGTTCTGTTGCAGAATGAACTCTACGGTGACATTTTAAGTCGTATCATTAATACTATGGGTGGAGTAAGTTTAAAGGGGATAGGGTGTGGTGAAAATAACCATTCATACACTTTACTAATAAAATTAATCCCATTTTACATAACAACTAGATTGTACTTTTACAGTAATCAAATAAGGAATTCTTTTGGTCATGGTAAAGCAACCAAAAATAAAAGAAAATTGTCAAAGCTGCAGTCGAAATAAAAATTTCATTAAGAAACCCGTTATTACTTAGCATTGTTCATTTCATTTACATACAGTAGTTAGGAACATAGCGACACGACGATCCTGGCGGATAAATTTCTGAAAATGACAACCGCGGTCTTACAACTTTTATGGCAGAGGCCAGACTATTAGTATAATATGGCTATGGTTTCACCTAAGAATATGCACAGGTCGCAGTCTGTGTAAATGGGTTCACACTTCAGAAAGATACTTCGGAAAGGACTTATACAATTTGGCAACAGTTTGTGAACTTATCTGGACCTTTAGATATAGAAAGATGAAATTAATATTATTTTCTCTAAGTGTTCTTCTAATGAATTTTAAGCCAATTGAATGTGAAAACTGTTCATGGACAGAATGCTTACTTGGTAACAGTAGTTTTGATAGCCCATCGACTGAACATTATTTCGATTGTCCGAGCAAAGAAGAGGCAGTTTTAATGAAAACATGTTCAATTAACGAGGACTATGGTTACACCCTGTGCTGTTCTCACCGTACCACAAATGGGGAAAGCGATTCTGGTAATGTTATAACATTTTATGTAATTACAAAATTTAGTAGCTAAATAATCCAAAATACTATCAGTGTTCCAAAACTCTTCTTGGAAATATTTGCATGAAAAAATAGCTATGATTTACATTCAAAATTGCATTAGTGATAAATGTTTGTAATTTCAGATCAGAAGTCACGTTTTATGTGGTGGCCCAATGATTTTGGAGTTCTTGTCAGAGTATCTATCCTTTGTCCCTTTCCTGAAAGTGTCGCCAAGAATGATTCCGTTAAATTTTATTTATACACAAGGTAAGTAGTTTTTAGTAACTAAATATTTTTTAAATACTGATTTATAAAATACTTGACCTTTTTCTTCCATTGTCACATTTACCACAATACCAGTAATAATTTTTCTGTCAAAAGCGTAGACAATCTGTTTTTTATTAAAATAATATTACAATGCTATACAATTCATTTACAATTTCGTGTGTACTAATTATTACAGGAACAGCACAAATGTTACTGACCGCAACGAATTGTTTATAGATGACTTCGAAAGTCTTGAAAACTCTGGATTTATCAGAGATGCCCCAGTTAAAATGATAATTCACGGATTCATGTCGAATAGCCAGCAAGGACCTGCAAAAGTACTGAGAGAAAGTAAACCCACCGAAATCATAGAATATTTCAGTCTAATTGGGATTTTGAGGATGAAATGGAGATTCGTGGAATGTCATATACTTTTAAGGATGTGAATTATATTTATCCTTCTAAACCTAGATTATTTAAGGTTACCTTACCCAGTCAACATAATCGCAGTGGATTGGAGAAAACTGGCAAATTACGCACAGGGAATAGGATTAGCAAACCCTTTCCTTTACTTATGCTATGGTGCAGCAGCAGAAAGTACTTCCTTAGTTGGAAAGCGTAGTGCATTAATGCTGGAATTTCTCATAAAGCAGAATTATACCACATTGGAAAATATTCATGTCTTGGGTAACAATATTTAAATTATTTAGAAATAATTCATTTTAATGGAAACAAAGATGTAAGTTAAAATAATTAATTAGAATTTTAAGGTTGCATATGAAACGATTAAAATAATTCAGGTCACAGCCTAGGAGCACATTGTGCTGGTTACACAGGCAAACAGTTTTCCATGGGAAGAATTCTTAGAATCACGGGTAAAAAACATTTTTGATCTGTGGATAAGGTTATAACGCAATTTCTGAGAAAAATACGGTGTCAATGTAATAAAACTTTTTTAAAGGCTTGGATCCTGCAGGTCCTTCTTTTAGGGATGTTGGTGGGGACAAAAGAATAGATTACACAGATGCAGAGTTTGTTGATGTAATACACACATCCACGACAGGAGGAAAATTGTCCTTCGGTCTAAGAGATCAAGTTGGTCATGCTGATTTCTATCCCAACGGAGGTACAAGTCAGCCGGGATGTGCCGCCTTTCCTCCCTCCATATTTCCGCCCCTCTTTTGCAGTCATGGACGCTCGTATGAATTTTATGGGGAAAGTATTCAACCTCTCGTTAGCAAAGTATTCAGATCAACTCTTTGCAAATCTGTAGAGGAAGCTGAAAGTGAAAAATGCACTGGCCCTGAAACCACCTTAATGGGGGCTTGTACCAAATTAGACAACAGGTGGTTTTGAAACAACTCTACATAATTTTTTGATCACAACATGTGTTAAATGACATCCGGAATTGTGAATTTTTTATTTAATAGCTCAAGAAGTATATATTATGTGAAGACAAATTCAGAATCGCCGTATGCTCTGGATGAAGAGAAAAGTAGTGATCCAACTTTCTGCCTACTGAATTAAACTCTAAGATATTTTACGCATATAGCAACAAGATACTTATTTTTCAAAATGAGACAATTTTCCTGGTTTAGAAATAAATAATCAACAGAAATATTTGAATCTCCAAGCTTTTTATTTATGAATTAATGGTAATGATGAGAAATAAATGTAACATTACATGTTTTGCTAGTACACATAATTATTTATTTCAGCTTTAAGATTTTTTAAAATATATAGACACGAGTATACGGGTATAGGTAACATTATCCTAAATGGATAGATATGCATGTTTTATTTACATATGGCATAAAATATCATAACGTAGTTGTTCTTGAAATTCGTCGTCCTAATTATTCCTGTGCCGGGGCCATTCGAGCTCCACCCAATTCGGGAGTATCGTAGGAGAGGACACCTCGTTGAGAAATGACGTGAAGGGTTCCAGGAGGAACTCTGTACGTGGGCTGAGCTGGGGGAGCTTGGTTCTTGTTGAAAAATACTGTGTAATCTCTGGTGGCGCGTTTTGGCCGCGTCGGATCGTGGACAACTCTCTCATTTGTATCTAAAATATTAATTATCTGTGTCATCATCCTTTTCTTTTGTCAAATTCATTTAGCAACCCATATAATTGGGTGCCATGTTTTATAGCGTTGATTTGTCTTACTTATTGGTTCTGGTGGTGGCCAAACTTCCTCCGAAAGATTTTCTGGATCTTCAGCATAAATGGTTGGAGCTGCTTTATAAGTACCGGTAGGCTTCCAAGCATCATCATTCAGAGGAATTTCTTCAAGAAGCTGCAGAGTTTGCGACGGCGTCTCTACTTCTTTTTGCTCGTCGCCGTCTCGAGGTGGCCACTCCACTTTCTTGAATTCTAAAATATGCAAATGTAATGTTTACATTAATTCAGCATTTCTTTGTGAATTATTTCTATTTTTTCTCTCCCTTAAGATACCAATTTAAGAGCAATTTTAATAATTTTGCTATTTGTTTTTCAGAACACACTAATATACTAAACCTATTAAACTATCTGTAATGTTTTAACTAATAATTACATATAGATTACTATTATCGGACTTTTCTAAATGTTTCGAAAATGAAAATATCTGTCATATATGTTAATTAAAGCATATTCGATTTTGGTAAACTTTGAGGGATTATGAATTAGTCCGTATTTAAACAACATTCTATTCATACAAGTAGCATTTTGTGTTAGACGAACTGAGAGACATGTAACGATTCGGCTACAATGCAGAGGTTCTCCTTTTCATTGTTATTTTTAGCAATGTTTATCAAAGTTAAGACGAAATTCTTTGTTTTCTATTTATAGCACGTAACATCTAATCCACTTGGCAATTGGCATCCTTACCACTACTATTTTCATCGAATGAGTCATTCATTGCAACAATTAAACGGAAATTTGGCCCTGAAACGCAAAAGATTCATGCCGCAATGGAAAGGTCATCTTTCTTTGTTGCTTCCTTCCTAATATGTGTTAAGAAGGCTATTCATACTAATAGTCGCTGTAATTTATGGCAAATGCATTATATAACTAATTCTTTTTTGTTGGATATTCATTGATTGATGTCAGGTACATATAACACACTAATTCCATATTAGGTGTAATCAATGAAAGTTGCAAAAACCAATGTCGTAGATAAAAGGGATCCTTACAAGGATTAAAGTGTAATGAATTGCACTAATCTGCGAAAGTAACATAAATGTTGCATTTTAATTACTGATGTTCCGTTGACACCACTCTTTGCATAATATACGATGAATATTATATTTTAGAATATTTATTTTAATGCAATAAATATTTTAATGCAATATTTGCCTAAAATTTTAATAATTATACTGTCTTGATAAATGTTTCATACTAAATTATCATGCACAAGCTTATCTTATTTTTCATTCCTAAACGTATTCTAAAGGTCTATTTAAGATAGAGGATAACAAACTTACGATTGGAACATCTTGTGAAAACATTCGGCATGGACTTCTGGTTGGATCTGGGTGGCCAGTCAGGGGACAGTTTTGATTTTCCTGCGTCAGCCATGCTGGAGAGAACCATGATTTGTGATGAATTTGCAACAGACAAAACTTCCTCTGAAACGCGAAAGGCAACAACAACCAAAGACCAAAACCCAATAAAAATTAATTAGATCTACAATACTTTAGGTCATAGCTCAACACTACATTACAACTACACATCTATAATTGCTATTAGACAGAAGTTTAAAAATTGTAACTACAGGGTTTTAAAGAGAACATTTCCTAAACGAATAGGGAAATGTACGTAGTGGTAGGCAAATTAGAAACATCTGGGACAAAGACCCAATTATAATATATTCTGTTAACGTCAACAGTACTGTAGCAAGCAACTTATCAATTTAATTCCCAAAAGTTAAAAAGGAGAATATTTATTAGCAGCTATGCAGGCTTATTAGTAAAGAGAAGGCACCAAGCAAGATTTCAGTTTTCCAAAATCCTTTAAGTAGTATTACTGAAATTTGATTTGATTTTAAAACTTTACGTTATTAGAATTAATCTTCAGAAGCGAATTCGATTCTTCAAAAAGCAAAATGTCACGTACCTAATAGCCAAAAGAAATTGCTGATTGAGGAATTTCACTTTTACTTTGCAAGCTTCAGAAATTATCCTATTTCCGACTAAAGTAATTAATGGATTACTATCACTAAACGATTTGTGGCCCAAGGGCAATGGTAAGGTTTCGAACTTTAATCAATGACTCAACAAGTCAAGTCAGGAGAGTTCTTGTTACTTTGATTTCCGAATGCAATGTGAGTTCTTGTCTTGCTGACGAAGCGACTATTTCGTTGTATTTGTGAGTCTTGCCAAGATTCTAACTGTTAGACGCACTAAACAAGACAAGTGAGAGACTGTCGATTCCTTTTCCTATACAAAGGCCACTAGAATGCAATGTATTTATGCTGCTGCAATAAAACTCCCACAGTACTTGTTACACATACGAATTTTTGCAAATAGGAATGTTAATACCAATACCAATCCTACACTTTATATCGGCGGGTAGGTATTTATAGTATCAATGAGTACTACTACTAGTATTGCCTATAACAAAAAATGCATATTGATTACCCGATAAACTGCTAAACGTGTGATCAAGCTGAAATATGAGGGTATGGGCAACGAAAAGCAGTTCCGACATGCTGTACATGTTTTCTTTACATATTATTATCACAATAGATGTAATATCATCGTTAACATTGTTTACAGTGTGTCCCGTAAAGTAAAAATTATAGTTATTTAAAAGAAATATTTCACTCTGGCAAATTATCAGATTGCCTTATTACGATCATTATTTTCATAACACTCATTCTAATAAAATTGGAAAACGTGGAAAAAATAAGGAAATATGCATACGATATTTTTTAATTGAAAATAACCTGAAAAAATTATTTTATAAGGAAAAATTGAGATTAGGTTTGAAATGTTGTGGTTTTCATATGGGTAGTAATAGGCAATAGCGATTTGCAAATATTATAGTATCGTTTCATTTAAGCTTCTAAAATATTGCCATAAGCTTACACTCGTCCTTCCAGCTAGAGATAAAAATATGTTTGTTTCCGAATATTTCTGGGGCACACAGTATTTGCCAATTTGTTCTTCACATGAACCATACACCCACTCTTGAAAATTGTAGAGCTAAAAAGAAGCCCCATTTCCTGCTGTCGTAATTGTTTTTGTTGTAGTAATTTTCATCTGGAGCAGTTTATTTGCATTGTAAATAGAGCGACGCTATTATGTATTGTCTAAAGAGTGGTAGTTAATGTTGAGATTGATGTAAGCCAAGAACAGCAATTTAAAGGAAATAAAATAGCCAAGACTATATGCAGATTATAAGAATGATGTAATTTAATTTTCTACAATGCACTCCTGTATAAGACATGAGATCCATTGCTTTCCATTAACTTCTAAAAATTCCAATTTCGCATTGAAATGAAGATGACGACTTAAAATCTGCAAAATCTCTTCGCTGAAGTTACTTAGTGTAAATGGAAAGTACGAGATGACTGTGAGAGTATCCAACCCGCTTGCCTGTGATCACCTTGACTCAGATCTGCAAGCATCACTTTTTTCTTGGCACAAATTCCTAAACACCTCTCACTTGACTTCACACTCTTACTGCTCCTCTCTTCTGCCATGCTTTTCCTGTCTTCGTTTATCAGAACTTAAAAAATATACATACTTAAGTATTAACAAGGGCGTAGCCACATGGGAATCCAATTTCCCTTTGCTCCACTTCAAAATTAATACATTGACCGTGACAATACATCAAATAATGTAAACTAAAGTAGTAATACGTAAAAATTTATTTACTATCCGTATGTATCAATTCCTACTTTTCAAACCTTAAACGTAGACGTATTTTCCAATTTGTGTTTTTCCCAAAATAACAATGTAGGCTATACGGGTAGTGGAAATCTCCCGAAATTTTCTTCGATACGTCTTTGCAGCGGAAACGTTGCCCTGACTGTCTGCGTTCTTAAAGAAGACTATAAATATATTTATGTACGAAGTACTTATGTCTTATATTATTTTAACGTTTTGCAAACCTTTATGCTTATCTGATTCTCTTGGCGTTGTGTAACTAATTCTTGTCGCCAACCACGATTTGCCTAAGTGCTCCGGAAGACCAGTCTTAACTAACCGAATGAATAAGTTTTCGGCAATTTTTTTATTACATAGGAAAGCAATTTTAAATGGGGTATAACATTACAAACATTTATAAAGGCGTATTTAAGCACAATCTATAAAAAGATCTTTGTAATAAAATGTTACTTTTATGAAGCTATATTAATGGAAAATCGAATGTATATGTTAGCGGTAATAAGCCAAATTAGGCATTAAGGAAAATGCCTAGGTATTTAGCTAAATGCCTGAAGAAAGCCCGGCTATTTTCATTTAGCCGAGGCATTTAGGAAAATGCCTAGGCATTTAGGAAAATGCCTAGGCATTTCCTTAAATACCTAAACTTCACTCGGCATTAAGCAAAATGTTTTTGCTTATTGCCGGGAAATCATTTTTACTTTACTTAACGACTGAATTTTACCAGGCAGAAAGGAAAATGTCTCACATTTGTGCTATAACAGTGTGTTAAATAAGTCAGAAAGGAAAATGTGAGTCTACTGTGGTATCGGTATCCAACTTTTTAGGCTAATGTACAGATATGCAGAAGTAAAGTGTTCAGCAAGGTGCTTGTACTTGTAGGCTTTTAGCTGCCAGTCGTCTAGTCGTCATTAGCAAACACAAGTAAAGACATGAATAATACTAAAGCCATGTTTAACGAATTAATGTCTGATAAAATTAAGGTTCCGGGCTAAAAGATTTACATGATGACATCATAGTTCAATCTAAAAACACTATAAAAGTATGAAATGTAAATAAAAGTTCATGACTTTTCCTCCTATGTCGAAAAATGTTGCTTCGCAATTATCACTTTCTGCCTTTTTCCCATACTTCTTTTCAAACTGAGCCTAAAAATATGAATTTGCTCTATTCTGAAAGCCAAGTATATCACCTACATGGTGAAGGGAAATTTTTTTGTGATTTTCCACCTCGATTTAATTGTACTTAGGGCGGAAAGTTATTTCGTTATTTGTAGCTGTATGCCTCGACTTTAAAAATCTATTATCATTTTAAAAATACAGAGATAAGGTAGTCAAATTAAAATAGTGACGTCATTTAAATCGTATAATCAGGACCCTTAAACGGAAATTCATAAGAACAAGTGAAATTAACGACGCAATTGCTAGGTTTAGGGAAAAAATCATTCATTCATTTAAATATATTTTTTGTAAACATTATATCTTGCTGACAATAAATTACTTTTTTAGCAAATAATTGATGTATTAAACTTGGTTACTTATTTGACACATTGTTTTATAGCACAATTGTGAGACATTTTCCTTTCTGCCTGGTAAAATTCAGTCGTTAAGTAAAGTAAAAATGATTACCCGGCAATAAGCAAAAACATTTTGCTTAATGCCGAGTGAAGTTTAGGCATTTAAGGAAATGCCTAGGCATTTTCCTAAATGCCTCGGCTAAATGAAAATAGCCGGGCTTTCTTCAGGCATTTAGCTAAATGCCTAGGCATTTTCCTTAATGCCTAATTTGGCTTATTACCGCTAACATATACATAAACGTTGAAAAGATTTTGTATGAATCATTGCATGGGCTAATAAACACATGGACGCTGAATGATAGAAGTCGTAATAATAAAGTAGGCTTCATAATTCTACTCGCATTGTCATTCATTTAATCCAAACGTGATTTCTTCGTTAAAAGTAAGGAATTAAAAATACGAAAATATTTCACTATACATTATAATATATTATGTATGCAGTTTATTCTAAAACAGATACAAATGCTTTACCCAAAACTTTGTCTTGTCGCAGATTCCATGAAGTAGTTCTATAGGGAATAAATGCAACAATAATGTCTAAAATTATAATTCCATAACATATAATCAGCAGTTTACAACAGTTTAGAATAAATATGAAGCACATTGTGCATTAAAAGTAGAAAAGAAATATTTAAAGATATAAATAATTTAATGGCCGTTATTTAATCCTTCCATGCAAATTAATGGAATCAGCAGGAAAGAGAAAGTCTACGGACTTGTGAAAGTCGCAGGCGTGACACATGGGGACTAATGAAAATAGCAGTAGAATTATTTAAATTAGCAGGAATTTGTCAATGCATATCTTTAATCATAATCAGTCATTGAAGTATTGTGCAGCAGCAATAATTGTAAAAGCCTGGTAATAGTTATAAGCTATAAAATGAATACGAAAACAATAATTAATCAGTCAATGAAGGTACAGTTGAATAACGAGTAAATACAGTTGTGGGACATTATAGTTGTTTCGAAAGACTTTTTTGTGTGCGCACTAACTGTAAAGCACTCGTAAATTACACAAATATTTCGGTATTATACTATTACCATGCATATACTGTAATTAAATGACTGATTCTAATTTTCTCATTAAACATATGCATTGTATAGGAAACCATTAAACTACTTATTTAAAATACATGGATGTAATACATGGAAAGAAAACGATGTCAGTTGACATTGAGAGAATAGGAGAATCTTGTATATACTACAATTCAATACGATTACAATACATAAAAATACAGTTCAAAATTCCTGCTAAATTAAATAATTCTACTGCTATTTTCATTAGTCCACATAAGTCACGCCTGCGACTTTCACAAGTCCGTAGACTTTCTCTTTCCTGCTGATTCCATTAATTTGCATGGACGTTTTAAATATTAGTCTAATTTAATTAGTTTAAAGAGGACCTACAATTGCTAACAATTTGCAGATTATTATTAGTTACAAAATTGTAGGCTAATTTATGATATTTTGCTATATACAGCTCATCACTTTGCCAAAAGAGTCACATAACCTATGCAAACATTAAAGTCATTTTGACAACTTATTAGGTACAGTGGTAGAACATGGTATGGTCAAAATGCCAACGGAATTACACACAACCCAGCATTTTCGAAAGGGAGCCGAAGAAAGTGGGTGTTCGTTCAGACAAGTGAATTTGTGCTCTTTTGCTATTGCTCATCTGCTTTGGTGAATCATGGTGAACCTACTAACCTTTTCTGACACAGCAATACCGTCTTCCCGTATTCCTAAAAATAAACCTCAATGAATAAAGAAACGAAAGTGAGGCACAATTATAAATGTAACTGTACTACTGCTTTAGCATCTCCACGGTTCTGCTGCAAAGCAGAAATATCATATCTTGCATACCTAATGACAATGAGGAGTCAATGTCATTCATACTGAAGGCTGTAGAAAATAATAAATCAAGTAGAGAAAGTAAATCATAATAAATAATTAAAATGGAAATTATTAACACATTGAATATTTCCAAAGTCTGCATTATAAAGGCGGTAAAGGGCGTAAAAATGTATTAAGACTCTGAGACTTTAAGTAAGTTGGTCATCGTATATGAAGATGAGTTCTATTTATGGGGCAAGTCAGCCGTAAATTCCAGATATTACAGAAAGTGTCTGTAAATGCAAAGGAATTGCTACAGTAAAACTTAATGTACCCAACTGTCTCATTGATCTTGCCATAACACATCATACAACCACGCTTTAATTTTTAGGCATTACAAAACTTAAATTCTGGTTGCTTCTATTCTGAAAATATTTTTTTATGGATTTGACGTAATTAGCGAATTTGGAAAGTAAACCAAAATTTCTTAAACATGGATCATAGTCATTACTCATTAGTCATAGACACTACACTTCTAATTTAGAAGAAGCATATAATATTTTTTCGAGAATAGAGTAGTAAAGATTAAAGACATTATTTAAAAAAGTAATATTTGATACTATGATAATAATATTGATCATTGATATAAATGATATATATAATATTTGAAATATGTATTGTATTTAATTAACGAATTTAGATTCTGAATATTTTGATACTGGATTACTGGATACTACGGCTGCATGTGTGTAATGTACAGGAACGAAAAACTGGCTTGCATTGAAATGACACGACACAGGCAGCGGCGCATTCTTCAAACCGCGTTCTTCCGAGAAATCCACAATATCGATAACGAATAATAATGTGAGAATAATATTATATTATGAATGAGAAATATCGATAACGAAGATTCTAAATGAAACGGTGATAATAGTGCTGGCGGTGAGCTTCCCTGACTTTTAGGATGAACAATTTTATATCGAAGAAAAGTTAACACAAATTAAGTACTACATTTAGCGAATTTTGAAGATTCTGAGATATTGATTTTATAATTATGTTAACTTATTTCTTAAAATTTGCAGGTGAAAGGAAGTAAAATGATTTACAATTCATGCTAGAACTTTATCTTGGTCCAGACTACATTTCAAGGGGGAAATAATTATGGACAGCTAATAAATTTAAAGTTCAAAGATTTCTCTTGTTGCACGACAGGTATTGACCATGTAATTTAGCCTAATGTTTACTTTTAAGGGAGCAGTCTAAGATTTTCTACTGTTTGATAAAATACCTTTGTTATTTACTTTCCTACTTTTGATTTATTTTCCCAGTTCTAACTAGTCAGAACACCGAATTTCGGTCAAGTGTATCCATGGATCATCATAAGAGATGTTTTAATTGTTTCAAGACTTGTGGCCTTCAGGATGCTTACAATACGAGTATGACTAATATTGATCCTCAAAATCCGCAGTCTTGCAAAAGCGAAGAACCATACAAAACAACAGAAAAGATCGCTTGTTCAATTTTTACAAATACCATCAACTCCGATTGTATTAATTCAAATGAAGATCAAGTAATATTGTGTGGCGAATGCAGCATTTCTTTTCAACATTTCCTCTACTCCAAAAGTAGCTTTATGACAAGGACAAAACAGGATTCTTGCATAGACAAAATTTGTAAAAATGAGTTTTCAGAAAAATTAGTGGGTAGTCCTCATGCATTAAGTTGCCCAAGATTTGAGAAGGTGAAATATGAAATTTTAAATGAAGGTGACAGTGACGATAAACACAGTCTTTCAAGTTTCAACAATGCAAAGAAGCAAAGATGTTGCCTTGGTCGGAGGAAAGCGTCAAATAAAACATTGGACCATTGTGGTTATTGCGGAAGAGCATTGAAAAATAGCATTGATATAGCAGCCCATTCCGTAATGTGTGGACATAGTCACATACCAAAAGAAAATAAAAACAAGACTGAAACTGTGGATACATTTTTACTTCCAGACCATGTTACCCTGGGAGGAGATGGAATTCAAATCAAAAATACTTTTGAAATGACTCGAAATGTGGACAGATTCCCTGGAAAACCAAGAAACGACTTTACGAGAAGTAGTATAAAGGTGAAAGCAGAAAATATTCCTATTATTTGCAAACCTGGAAATGACGTTTGCAATTTTACAGTTGACTTGATTCCAAAGATTTGTTACGTAAAAGAACCCGATGGGGACTTAAATCAAAGTACCAATGATGCTGATGAGATTTGTAAAAAGATTGCGATCAAAGAAGTGTCAAATGCACAAAAAATTCTAACCATTCGCCCGTGCATTATTTGTAAAAGAAAGTTCCCTTCAAAACGCAAGCTAAATATTCATTTATTCAAAAAGCATAAAGGTTCATATAAATGTAATTACTGTGACGTCTTTTTCCGAAGCGTTGAAGATATGTTCCCGATACGAAATCATCTAATAAACTACCACAAAAACAGTGAAGAAGCCCTTGCTGCAAGTATGGTTATAATTACTCTTGAAATTTTAGTTTGTAAAATTAATTATACTATTTTTCAAATAATTTTCAAATATAATATTCAAATAATTTTATGTAATTTTTTATTTGCAGAAATCAACAAAACATATTTTTACGAACGACAGGTGTTTATCAAAAATAAGCCATTGTCGACGTGGGCACAATGCAAAAAATGCTTTGAATCGTTTAGGACATATCGACAACTGCACATACACATGATTTTTGATCATTATAACCAGAAGGAGTGCCTTGTTTGCAAAGAAAAGTTTGACCGTAGTGACAATTTCTTATTTCATCTGGAACACTATAATCACATAAAGCAGAAGAAAGAAGTGTGTAGTGTGTGTAATATAGCCTTCAGAGACACATTCGATTTTATTTGGCACTTCGAAACATCCAAAAAACACAATCCTCTGTCAAAAAATATAACTTTCGCTTGTGAAATGTGTGGCGAGATGTTTTCTCTTGGATATGAATTAAGATCTCACTATAAATGGGAACATGGCAATTCGAGAAGTAAAAAACGGGACGTTGGATCCTGTTTTGACAAAGAAGTATATGAGTTAGGAAACCGCAAGCAAAACAACACATTAATATTGAAAAACTGCA
Organism: Yoshiicerus persimilis; assembly: GCA_020352615.2. Classification (NCBI taxonomy): domain Eukaryota; kingdom Metazoa; phylum Arthropoda; class Collembola; order Entomobryomorpha; family Tomoceridae; genus Yoshiicerus; species Yoshiicerus persimilis. The sequence continues at coordinate 47,353,558 of CM036940.2, forward strand.
ATGTATGTAAACGGGAGTTTAAAAGTAGTATTGAAATCTCTGCACATTTCGTTTTATGTGGTCCTGACAGTGCAGGGCATATTCCTCAACCATCAATGAAGGTTTTCAAAGAAGAAAACAAACCTAAAATTACTGTGAAAAAAATAAAAAATAAAAAAGTATTACAGTCACAAAAGAGTAGGAATAACAAAAGCAAACAATGTGACGTGCCAATTGGGGCTGATGTAGGTGACGTTAAAAGTAATACTGTCAAGAAAGAATTACCGCGGAGTAAACGTAATGTCATGAATCAGTCATCCTTGTTGATTCAAGTTATTCCAAAAAAGAAAACCGTCAAATCAAAAAAACAAAAATCGAAATGTTTTCCAAAAACTGATTTTAATAAAGACTTTACGGATATGGAAGGTAGGGCGGAAAATGAATTACATAATTGCAAAACTGGCAATGCAGATGTAAACTTTATCAAAGTAGAAGTAGACCCAATTTGTATGGCAACAAAATCAAGTTCAGCAGAGACTGCACATGATTATGAAGAAGAGAATATTAAAAATGAACTGTACGTAGATTTAAGTCAAGATTTCAATAATGTTATTGAAGACACATTCTTGAATGGAAAGAATAATGATGTTGCAATTTTAATTGAAGCTAACCAAGAACAAACACATGCATTTTCCAAAGAGGAAATTGAAGCCGCGCAAACAAGTTTTTCAAAAACAGATTTTCTAAACAAAGTAGAACCAAAAAGCTGCACTGTGTGCAAAAGCACGTTTAAAAGTGGGTTCGATATCGCAGCTCACTCTGTAATATGCAGTTCTAGTCAAATGTTTCGACCAGACAGAAATCACAAAATTCTAGAATCGCAATTAATGGAGTTTGAAACAAATGAGAATCGGAAGCTTGGAATAGAGCAAGAAAAGTATATAAACCCTACCATGATTGAAATGAAGAGCGAACCTTGGCCAGATAGTTGTCTTTGTGATGATCCTCTAGGATTACCCGCAGTTATTGACAATAATGCTACAAGTAGGACAGATGCTGTAGTGAATATTAATTATTCCAATTTAGGAAACAATACCGCAAATAATTATGAAAACATAGGAAAATTTAAAAGCCAGGCCCCTACATTATTTTCTAGTGAAGGTAATGATGCCGTGTACATCAAAGATATTAATAATGGCAAAGTTCAGCACTGCAGGGTTTGCAGAAAAGAAATCAAGAATGGTTTTGATGCTGCTGCACATTCAGTAATTTGTGGTTTTAAGTCTTTGCACTAGTTCATTAGTTTATCACCTATAAGTCGCCAGTGTCATTCTTAAGTCATTTGTACGGGGAAATGTTCGATTGTAATATTATGTGGTTGGAATTGATGTTTTATTTTTACAATAATTGAGTAGAAATTCATTGTTCAAGACGTCAAAGAAAAAATGGCAATTTCGTATGGCAATTTTAATATGACTTATTTTTAACTTTTAATTTTTAACTTTAGTCTAACCTTTAGTCACAGGATTATCAACCGAATATCGATTACGCACAAAAGCCAGGAATAATAAAAATACAGTCAGACGAGGTCAAAAAGTCAGACTCCTCCCTCACAGAATATATACTTTGTTATGTTTGTTCACCTATATCGTGTAGGATTTAATGTCGCATTCTTAAAGAAATTTCAAACGTTTGCTATCAATCTTTTCACAAAAAGTATGTATTTGAAGTTCATAATTATATTACAAATAATGATGTGTATTACGTTTTTGTGTGAAGCGAAAATATATTATTGACATTATTGTCAATATAACAATATAATGGTAATTTTGCTCCTCTTTTGTACTACATCCACAGTACTAGTAGGATTTTTTATTATTACATTTCTAATTTTTATTTACTAAAGCAAATATATGTTCCCAATAAAAATTTAGATTCCCGATGGGTGTAATGTAAACATTAACAGCATTTTATTGACTCCTCACTCTTCCTCTCTCAAATCCATTTAATATTTAAATGCATTGACAGTATTATGTCTTTCTCGACCATTCAATTCAATTATCCAACATACCATGATTCCAAACCATAGTAGTCAAGGCACATCTTGCATAGTAGTAACCTTCTTTAAAGGGCAAAAATATGGAACAGTTTTCCCAGAAAGTTCAATAATAAAACTGAACTGAAAATAAATCCAATAGTGTCCTTTGTTGTTTAAAAGTTAGATAAATACATGTTAGGAAATAATGCATTATACGCATATGTATTTTATTGCATATGGAGAACAAAAAAACTTTCTTCCCAGAAGCTGTTGAGCAAGCATACCTATTAGAGGCTCGAAATTTATAAAAGTTTTCATTTCAAAACTAAAAATGAGCAGTGAAAAAATGAGAAAAGCAATTAAGGACTACTACATTGCGCATTGTTTGCAAATACGCCAAGTACGGTCCATTTGTCAACGATGCAAAATATCTCCGTGTTTCGAAAACCAAAAATAGGTGAAAACTTTTGACTTGGTATTTTGGAATCTGCTTGCTGTTCTGGTTCGATGGATATTGCATAGGTTTATTGTTGATACAAGTTTTTTCTAAGGAGCACCCTTTATCAGTGACTGAAGTACTGATGGCGATTTTTTTCGTGGCAGAGATTTCCATTGCAATTACTTGTTCCATTCCCTTGTATTTAAGACACAGGAAGGCATACAACTCATCACCATGATCCTTCATTACGACATGCGTCTAAGAAGTGAGATTTCATCCATTTAAATTATTCTAATCAAATTTTTAAAGGCAGAGACTAGAGACTGAGGCACTCTAATATCGTTTTAGGGAGAGGTCTTTGATTAACTACTAACGTTGTCTTAGATGTAACCTGACCTAACTATCCATTATTCTCTTGTGTCCATTCATGTCCCAATAACAGATTGGAATAAATAATTAAATCACCTCTCAAAATCAAAACTCATCTTTAGAACTCCACGATATATGCCATATTTTTAAAATTTATAATTTATTCAGCAGTAAGAATTACTGATTACAAATTGTGCTCGTAAAATGATATTTTTCTAAAGAGACAGTTATCGAAGTTTATAGCTTTCTTAAATTTATCGAGCAAGCCCTTAGACTAAAAATATTTCATGCATTTTGATTCTTGTGCTGCGGACTGTCAATGTCAACTGTATTATGAATGAAGCACTATGAACTATCCATTGGACATAGTGTTCATGAATTGAAAAAAGTTAGATGTCAAACATGCAGTTCAGTGGTGCATACCCAAGCGATAATCCAAATGTTTCCTCAATACTTGTTTATAGAGGGGAGAAAGGTTACAATATAAAAAATCCAACTCTTAGATTCCAGGATTCAAAAATGTCATTATCATTGCAATTGAGTAAGTATTTTTGAAGTTCTTATACATTGTAAATGAAAAATACAAATAGTGATTTATGTAATTTGACGGTCCTACTACTGATTGTACCTACAGAAGTACCAGGTATTTCTCTACAGAAACTTGCTCCCTTGACGCTGAATTACTACGATAACTCATTTTTCATTGACCATTAAGCATTGTTGCAAATTATTTTGCTTCAGTTGGCCGACTCGCCGACCTATTGTCACCTACTTACTCCTATCTCATATCTTGTCATTTACTTTGTTTGAACTTTGATTTGATAAGGAAAATAACTCAAACCGAACACAAAATGTTGCCGACATTTTCTATGTTAATATTTACAATACCCTATGTCATAAATTTCAGGACATAACTGGCATATAAATACAAAGTTCCAAGTTGGCTGGAGTTCTTTTACTCACTGGTTTTGTTGTGTTGCTGAAATTAATTTGTCATTCCTCAGATTTTCTTGCTTGTTTGTTATAGAGACTACTATTTCTTTTTAAAGTTTTTAATTTGGAGCCAGGTAGTTGAGTAATGCACCATTATGGTTGACATTGAAGAACACGACAGATTCAATAAATTTATTGTACAAAATATCGTCCATTTGGCTGAGAACACAAAATGCGATAAAAAGTTTTTGACCATTTTTCTTCCGGATAACTTTTTAGATCAAACTGCTATTGACAGAATTGTAAGTAAATCGAACATAAATGCTAAAAATTGTACATTTACAGAGAATATTAGTATTCAACTAAAAACGCCAAAGCGTTCGTAAACTAAAAAACTGTAAAAAATGAATAGTTAAACGAAACGGGGGACTATGATCGAAGCAGTGCCTTCTACATACAAGAAATTGTAAAACGGGGTCCTAAAGCACTACCAGTGATAATTAAAGCAATGAGAATTACTGCTCAAGAAGAATCTGCAAAAAAATTAGAGAAATTAGGATCCGAATTTCTAAATAAGGGCGAAACTTCAAAAGTGGGATCGGATAGTATCGTCAAAAAGACTTCGTCGTCATCTGCAGCTTCATTACTAGAGGAAGGAAGGATGAGACGAGGGGCCCGAGATACTGCCAAAACTAAAGCTTGCTCTCATTTGGAGTTTACTGTAAGTTTGTCTATAATATGTTGTAGAATGGTAGAATGAAACCTAATCATCACACGACTTGGATCTCGTTGTTCTGGGGGTCTTAAACAAATAGTCTTGCATAATATTACAGTTCAAGCTTCTTGGTTCACCTTTGGTTAGCTTGATGACTAATGAACACCTTTGGAAACTTTCCGTTACCACATTAGTTTTTTGAATTTGCAGAAATACCCAATAGCATCAACTCCTCCAGGATACGCATTAGTGGTAAATATGATAGAGTTTGATGACCGTCCCGATCATTATCGTGATGGTGCACATTACGACAGCGATAAATTAACCGAACTTCTAGAAGATTTTGATTATGAAGTGTATTCATACGAAAATTTAGAACTGCTGGTTAGTTAATTTATTGAAATGTAATGAATATTTAATGTGACTGATATGTGTTAATTTATACATTGCATTGTAATGCACCCAACCATGAAACTATAAATGTATGCATATTAATGAATTTTTCAGAAGCTGAATGACATAGTTAAAGCATTTATTCAAAAATTTCAAGATGCTCCTGTCGACAGCTGCATTGTCTCCATCATGAGCCACGGTGATGGCGACGGAAACATTTTAACTGCAGACAGGACTAAAACGTGCTTAAGCAGTATTATTGACCAATTCAATAATGTAAATTGTCCTCAATTGAAAGACAAACCGAAGATATTTTTTTTGCAAAATTGTCGGTTTGTGCCTTTGGTGCCCTTTATTGTATAAATTTTTAGAATGTAGGCTTGTGTGATTTTGAAACATTTAAGAAATGAAATCTTTTCAGTGGCAATACTGTGGACAGGGGCACCTTTTCTGTGTCATTTGATGGGGAACCAATATCCCCACCCCAAGTAACCAATACTATTAATTAATGCTTTGGTAAACACGAAACTGTTTTGTATAAATGGAACTTAAAATATTTCGTTTCTACAGGGGCGATTAATAACTCTTCCAACTTGGACTGATATGCTTATCTGCTACTCAACTTTGGAAGGTAAAAATGCAAAGCGGTTGGTGACCTAATAATTCTGCAAGTTATACAAAGTTTAGATAAGAAGGCTACACAAGTTTTACTGAACTTTAGTGTAGTATTTCCGTTCTACGTTTTTATTTGCTCTACTGTGTTATTTCGCAGGTCACTACTCATTTAGAGACGATGCAGAAGGTACATGGTTTATCCAGCTTGTGTGTGAAGTTTTCCGAAGGGAAGCTAAGAAAATGGACATTTGTAAAATGCTCAATTTGGTAACCATCTTCTATCACAGCAATACTGTTTTAACAATCGTATATACCTATGGAAAATGAAATTAAAATATACAAAATTTTCAAATCCCTGCAAATAATGTGACAGGTTGCAAAGGAAATGCGGCTGAAAGAAACCGAAGAAGGACTCAAGCAAATTTGCCCTTACACCAATATAGGATTCATCCACGAATTCTATTTCCGACCAAGAGAGTGAATGCTATTCGATATTCCTTCAGTCTTTTAAGACAATAACTCAATGGCTAATGAAATTGTAAAAACATTACTAAAAAACAAAACCTATATTTAATAATAAAAGTCATTTTATATCCATTTTCATGATAGTGGTCGTTTACCAGATTCAGTTATTTCACACCAACTTTCCGAAATTTTATTTCATTTCGTAATCTTTACGGAAGAATAAATAATTTGGAAGTAGTTTTTGGTACAAGGTACAACTCACACAAACCGATTTGTTAGACATGGGTAGTCAGTAATGGTACGCTTTTCAAAAACCCGTAAACAATAATGAATTCGAATTTCACTTTGTAATTTTATTCAGTTAGCATTTCAACCTTGCCAAGGAGAGGTGTCTACACTTTTATATATTACATACACTACTTTTCACATTTTTTCAAAATGCCATTTATTATTGGTACCATTATGCAAACCAGGAATTACATTACCTTCTGCAGTTTTAAGCTTTTAAGTCTTCATGACTAACATGGCTGCTGCTAATATAGCATTCATATCCTTAGGGAACTTTGTAGACAGCCACTTCTCAGATTTCAAGTATATCAAATCCCACAAGTCCTTACTGTCTGGCAGCTTTATAGACAAATAAGACATTGCCAGGGCAGTCGCCCAGGCTGTTGTGTCCCAATTATTTTTCTTTGCTTCTGTTACAGGGATTCGTAATAAAGAGTGATTATAGTACATAAAAATTAATTACCAATCTTATACTAAGATTCAGGAACTCCCAGTAAAATATATAATTATTGTACTAAGATTGACGCATGGAAACCACCATAGCTTTATGCTCAGTAAAATATGATTTGAAGCAATAGACCGATTTAAGAAAACGTGTACCTTTCTTCAGTTCATCAAAATTCTTTGATATTGCCGAACAAAATGAAGTGTCAAAGGAAAATGATCCATCGAATGACTGTAAGGATACAATATGATGAACAGTTCCAATTCCGACATCGCCTGATTTTTCATCCGCTGCAGTATAACTATCAAATGACTGTGATCCAATCGAATAACTCTTGTCCTTTTTCCAGCCTAAAAGTTTTGATATGGAATATTTTTTGGTGGATTTTTTCGCTTGGGGTTCCGCTAAGATATAAAGTAAAATTTCAACATTGTGGCAAATCATACATTGTGGCAAATCATACATTGTGGCAAATCATACATTGTGGCAAATCATACATTGTGTTCTGCACCGGTAAGATTACTAAAAACAAAGTTTAAAAACCTGCAGTGGTTCCCAAGCTCCTGAGGGGCCCTTGAGCCATGCAACACTGAATCTGGCTAGGTCGCCTCTTTCGAAAAACTGGCATTGCCATTGCCAATGAAGACATGCTAAATCTCCGTTGATTTTGCAAACCTGCAGTGTTTGATACACTACAGCTTAGTAAACTGTTTAACGCTCCATATCCATGCCATCCAGATGCAATTTGTGAGGGCACGTGGCGAGTTTCCATCACCCTATTCTCACTAAATTTGTCATTCTTTTCATCGACTCCCACGAAAGAAGTGTACTGTGACGAGATTCCTAAAACATAAAAGTGAATTAATTTGCCATTCCTTTGCAGTAGACCCCCATACATCTACATTTATCTACTAAGTAACTTCGCATTTTTTAGTTAACACTGAAATTGCAGGGAAAATGAATACGTATAATATAAAGAATGCTTTCATCAAATTTCATTCCCGGTACTTTTAAGTTATTAATGATTAAAATAATCAATAAAATTAAATATTTGGGAACTTTCAGGAAATCTTAGATGTTAATTGGGTTCTTACGTAAATCCTAAGTCATGATGACCTCTTTTTATAGGCCGTCCGTTGTGACATAAAAATTGGTTTACATTCTGAAATGTTTCTTGATCTTTACTGATAATTTTAATAAATGACTCATGATTACCGTATTTGCATGAAACTTCAATTATTCGTTGTTTTATTTCATCATTGTCGTATCCGACCTCACATAACCTTTCTTCTAATTCTTTTATAATTTTTGAAGCAGCCAAGCTTTGAAGAATTCCACTGCTTTCAATGTGTGATTCATCGTTGATCTAAAGTTGTCATTCAAAGTACAAATCATTTTAAGTATTACCCAAACGTATGCGTCTTTGATGTAACCCTTACTTCGATTTTAAAGTTAACTGGCCCGTCTGGCGATGTTGCAGAAACATGTACACTTTTTGGAAATCCTTTTGTAAATATTGTGCAAAAAGTCAACTGACGTCCATCGTAGATTGTAGGAGGAGCAAATTGCATAAAACTTTTCTGAAATTGGTTCTCCGTCAATTGGTCGGGTCTTGCCTTGTCTACTGATGAACTTAGTGCGTCTTGTTTGGTACCAGACTCGTCTTCCCAACTGACTTGGATATCTTAATTTAAAAATGTAATCAAAACAATTGCAATTAAAATGTAAATAATTGAGGGGGACAAACCTGTAAGAGCAGGTTGAAGAGCTTCTTTGAGTTGGCACACAATTTTCACATCAATATCTTCATTGTATGTTACAAACGCACTAGTACCGTTACAAACCTCAGCCACACGCTCAATCAAATAGTGCGAGGCTGCTTCACCGATCCCAAGACTAAAAACTCTATTACGGCCAGCGTTTCGTTTTGCCAAAGCAATAACTTCGTCCACATTAGAAACCTAAAATTATCATACATGAGATGCCTTTTTGAAAGTTTTGTTTTAAGACTGAAGATCAGCGAGATTAATTACAGTTTTCTTCCATATAAATAATTCTTAAAGCAGTGAATGGGGGTTTTTCAATGTCAGGGAACTCCCATAACTCATCCTTACTCATTTTTCTATAATTGAAATACTTTAAATTACCAGCTAAGCTTATATTCTTCAACTTGTATTGTATCGTGTAACAATGGGACAAATTATGAGAATTCGTACTTTGGCACCCAAAAAATTGATTTTAACGTAATTATTTTTAATTCAGCACATTTTAAAGGCAGGAAAATCACTGTATCAAGCAATAGACATAGATAGATACTATAATTTCTACCGCGGTTGTATTTATATTTAATACCTCTCCATCAGTGAGAAGGAAAATTTGGCGAGAATATTTATTGACAGATGGCATTTCAAAAATGGCTTCCAGAGGATCTAAAATCACGGTTCCTCCCATATCAGCACATAACGCTGAAAAATGGACACAAAAATTTAACAATAAGTATTTGTGTAGTAATAAAAAGTATACAAGTTCATTGACGTAAATATTGCCGAGTGAACTATACAGTCAAACTATCAAAACTTGTAATTTTAATATTATGCTACATAATTTTAAAATTCAAATAGTGGTTACAAACAATAAAAGGTTAGTTTGAATTTTATAGTACTGCATTGCAAACAAATAAAATATTTTGCCCCACATTTAGCATGCTTTCGTGCTTTTTCCAAAGACTCGTCACAATACTTGGCACTGGTGTCGAACAGAAATTCGAAGCCGCTACCAAATCCAACGATATTGAAATAACAATCAACAGGCAGAGAGCTCAAGAACATCTGCAAAAGGAAAGGTTTATTGAACTATCACTTCTTGTTTCATTTTATTTAACGAGAGTTTTGTAATGGACATTTTTAAAAGACTTTAAAAGTAGTACATGGTAAATAATGGTCGCTTACCATTAATGCCTTTCTTGCCAATTCAATGCTTGAGCCGCCCATGGACCCTGATCTGTCCAACACAAATATAAATTCCGCCTTCAGCTTGTTGAATTTAAAACTGGGAATAAAATGAAGCATTGCAGCAGCAGAATCAGTCTCCGAGAGTTTCTGTAAAATAAAACAATCATTGTTTATATATTTAGGGAAGGTTCATTTCAAAGACATTTTATGTTTCCGGTTCTGTCCGTAAATGTGTGTCTAATCTGTCTGTGCATGAGTATGAATGCATTCTTCAAGGTATTTTATGGTTCAACAAGTAGTGCATGAATATCTTCGATAAGCACTCTGTGACCTTTGGAGTTTTGTCAAAAATTGAAACACTGCATTCCTTACTGCAGCCCATTGACCAAACAATTTCTTTAATCTTCCTATTGACAGTCAAGTTCGAAAATGTAAATTAAGAAAGCTATGGTTATTTTTGTTTGCATTTCTGGGGTCTCATAGCCCCGCTGGACCAATGGCAAAATTTTTTACACTTCCTAGCCGACTATATAGCAGTGCCAAATGGCAAAACTATGAATAGTAAGTTCCATTGGAATAACCCTTAACGGTCAATTTCATTGAGTCACCTTATCTCGGTAGGTGTATTATCTATAAATGACTCCCGTAAAATGAAATGATCTCTTTTCTTTAGACCGCTTGGGAATATTGGAATAAATTTTTTAGCTTTTAGTCGGTGTTCTTAAATCTACGGCAATTTCTTACTAATTGTATAAACTGCTAAACAAGTGTTGAAGAGCTGAATTGAAATTCGGAAACCTCTGAATAGAGTCTTGGCTTGAATAATTCGATTGGCTCTATCAACAGAACAAAATCCTTGTCCATATCCAGAATACTTCCTTTGCTGAGTTCCACGACTACTTTGTTCCAGTGCTTCTTCTCCGGTAATTTCTCCGGATCAGTGACCTTGACGTCATGTGTAGGGCTTGAGACACTTTCAATTTCTCCAGGAACTGTCACATTAACTGTAATTGACAGTGAAGCCGGAGAGTCGACACTAAACTTCATGTTGGCCAAATCTTGTCCGTTTGAATTTTTTTCAGTCGAAGGAATATAGCGAGGAGCCACCGTTGTTGGAATGAAGAAGCGTAGTGCTTTCGAGGATTTCTCATACTTTACTTCAGTTACATATCCGATTACAATCTTAACCTCAGCCCCCGGCTTCAGGAACCCAACAAAAATCTGCGTAGAATATTAAAGTTAGTGGCAAAGTCAGAAATTCCGCAAACTAGGGTTTACTGTACCGAAGCTTATGACACATGGAAAGAGTTTGTGTTAACTTAAATGTTCACCTTTCACAAAATTGTAAGCATTAATGACAAAAATAATACTAAAAGCCAGAATCGCTCTAATAGAGATATAAACCACTGTAAAAATGCACATCAAAAATTGGTATAGTTGGCCTATCACTTTTTTAAATTTGATATTTATTCGAAAAATTTGGAATTTATTCCAATATTTGAATTCAATCGAAATGCCTAAATTCGTGATTATTAGAGGATAATTATTACAGTAATCTAGACTTAACCCACGAAGCTTTTCTTAAGAAAATATATTATGAGTATATTGTACAATTATGGTACTATCTGTAAGTACTAACCTTGAAGATTTCCGGACTATTCTCTTGTGCCATAAAAGCCGTATTTTGGTTTTCAATAGCATTTTCATATTCTGCTTTGGCTTCTTCACGTTCTTTCACGACTCCCTGTAGATGTTGAGGATTTCCAATAAAATTTGAATGCTTTTTCATTGATTTAATTTTTTTAGGGAACTGCTTTTGCAACAGTATTAACCAAGGCAGGTGGACACGATGCAACCGTCTACTAGGTACTAAATCATTGATGTTGATATCCTATTTTCAACCACAACATTTGGGTTACATCAAACTTGTCAACATATTATGGAAATTGGATTCAGAATATTGGGTACTGGAAACGAGAATAACAGGATCAAGATCTGGTACCTGATAGACGGTTACCGCCGAATCTTGGTGCGATCAAACATTTCGATATTTGAAATGTGGATGAATAATATGAAAATGAAATTCTGATAAATACATGCAATGTATAAAGCTAAATGGTGGATAAAATTTTCGGCTAAAACTGTACATCTTGTACCATTTATTAATATTTTGCTATAATAAACCAAAAAGAGTTTACTATTTGTGTATCATTGCCTAAGATTAATTCATAGTCATGGTCAAGGTCATTGTCAACACTCTAGTTTCCTGCAAGTCTGCACTATGAATAAAATTTACCATTTCTTGACCTACTTTCTCAAGATCTGTTGTTCAAATGATGCCATTTGTATCATAACCAGCCAAACATTAAATATATATTTGCACATATGCAGAAAATCATGAAACCAACAATGTCCCTTTTTTGAAAAACTTTTTAATTTTAATCATATGTTGACGGAATAATCTAATAAATGTATTGTGCCGATGCAAAGGTGCTTTTTGAGCTTTGGAATTGGACTGAGGAGTCGCCCATTGTGGGGAGTTTCCGCACTAACTCGCCATTAGTGGTCTAGCTCTCAATTGCACCTGTTAAATGTTTGTTTATCAGAAGGTATTAATTATCGTTACCTTTATTTTTCTCCCTTCAATTTCGGCGAAGAAATGTGTAACCGCTGCATCCGAATCAATTGGGAAATAGTAAATGGCCTCTATAGGGATTTTCTCCTTGTTAACGTACACCTGAGTAATTTCAACTTGGGCGACGGCCTGAACAACGGTGGCAAATGCAGATACAGAAACAAGAGGAATGGGGATATTTCTACCATCTCCGTTTGTCGTATCTGAGACATTGTGAACTAAGCCGCAAACGACGTTTTTGTATGTACCAATTTCATTGGCAAACATATTTTCTAAAATCCAAAATATCAACCACCCGGAAACAGGTTTAAAATTAAGTAGATATTAACTTATTGCACGATTCTATTGTAGTTATGCTACAATTGTTAGTTGCAATTTAATGGTGAAACTTTTCTCTCAAGTTATGGAGATTGCATCGAATGAATAGAATAACTGTCTAACTGCAAGCCTAGCACTGTAAATTATTGAATTTAATGCTGGAATTCTCGTATCCATATGAGATGAAATACTACGCAGTTTCTTTGAATACAGAAACACGAGAATGCAATGTAATGGTTCTGGATATGTGTAAATATCTGGGTCTGTACAAAAGATCCACCGCCCACCTGTAGCAAATAGTATTTTCTTACATCACTTTGCCATGTAGTACATTCAGTTCATTGCCATCAGGCCAGGCTGAACTTCATAGTCTTTTCATCACGTGCACATCACTGACATCACACAAGAATCAGCACACTGGATCGATACTTTCTCTATTTCGCCAGATGCATCAGAAGCTGGGGAAAGTATTTACATTGGAGTACATACAACAAGGGAAAGCTTTAAGGAGAGCATGCAAGAGAAAGCATATATAATCATATATAAAAGAAACAACACGTACTTAATTTATTATTATTATTTGCATGCGTTAAAGGAATTAAATAATGTACCAAGGTACTATAGCTCCTAGTAATCATGGTTCAAGGTACCTTGTAATGTACAGTGTAGTTGTATGCATGGTATCTAGATAATACTGGATAGTTTCTACATAAATTACATGTTGACTAAAAATTAATTGGATAACATAATACTATCTAGATATATACTCCCCACTATGGTATACTATCTGCTTATGTTACAATATATGGTATAAGATGTATTATTATTTAAACGTATTAATGTACAGTAGTAACAGTAACACATGTATTTTATTCTCTTATCTGTAAAACCAGAAGAATAGAAGTTCATACAGTCAAAATAGAAAAATAAACTGTCAGTCATTCTAAGTTAAATGAATAAATATTTTCAAAATATGTCGCATTTATCATGTGGATTTTGGTTCATTTTTGATCCCACCGGACATTTCCATGCTCTTGCAAATTCTTTAGAGTTTCTTAAAGCTCCTAATACTCTTTGCCGAGGAGGACTGTGATCATCTGCAAGTAGCTGGTTGAGATAGCGATCTTCACTGGCAGACGAACACCAATTCTGCAAACGTTAATGTTACTGTTAAATAGCGCAATAGCCAAAATGGGAATCATAAAGTATTTTGTGATTAAGAAATTGCAACTCTTATAAAAATATAAATGAATTATAAGAGTAAGTCGACAGAATGATAATGCTATTTATTTCTAAGTTTCTTACGTGTGCAAAACTAATGTAGAATAATTGTTCGGAATCATAATTCTCAAATCCTGGAACTTTCTCCTCGGGTCCGGATTTATTTAAATGTTCAAGAAGAGAATAGTAAGATGCCGCAAGTCCGCCAACGTCAGCAAAGTTTTCGTCCAATGTCATTTGACCACTGAGATGAACATCAGAGCGATTTAAAGATTCAACGTTATCGTAGTGATTGACAAGACATTTTCTGGAGCTTATGTACTTTTCAATATCTTTCTCTCGAACAGCTAAAATAAAATGTGCCAACAAATAAGGTTCTCTCAAGGCCAAAATTAACTTCAACTTCATTTTCAAACATTCTACAATTTTTACAAATTAATTCGATTGTGATCTTAAATCTTGCCTTAATAAAGGCATTTCCATATTCCGATGCATACACAAGTTTAATACATGTCATTGTTATAAAATATTGTAAAATAAAGCAATTTGCATCTCAAATGCATTAGCAGATCACTATAGAGTACTTTTAAAAAATAATGACCTTATGGCTTATGACATTTTAAGCTCATTTTTTAATGGAAACACCCCAATTCTATAGGAACATGCAAAATGCGGAGAAGCAGCCCAGAGAAGGTTTCCCTTAATGCAATATTTCACTTAGCGTTGACGTGTTCATAAAATTATAAAATTTCGATGAAAATCGTTGGATTTGATATAATAGGGAGTTAAATTGTAAAGGGAACTTACCATTTGTGTCCTTAATGTAATAGCCATGTGTGAGTTCATGACCTATGATGGTACCCAGAGCCCCGTAGTTCAAGCTATTAAGAATTTCATATACGTTTTACTCTAATTGCTCACTCAAAGATTTATCTTATTCCTTTAGGTTTCTTAGATGACTGGGACAAAAAGGAAATTTATTTATTTGACTTCTTACCTTCTAGGTCGGTTTTGCGCAAAAATTGGAAACTGAAGCAAACCAGGTGGTAAATCTGAAATTACCAAAAAATTAAGTAAAATAACTGTTAATGAAATGTTTAGATGAACAGTTCACTGATATTATATTGCGTTTAAAAAATTATAAAAATTTTCATAGCGATTATTTTCTTTTGGCAGTAAGTATTCCGTCTGCAAAAATATTCAGCACTTTTTCATCCATATATGACCACGGTCGAAATTGCTTACCAATATTGTTACGTTGTTTATCGTAAAAAGCGTTGACTAACGCAGCAAAGGCCCAGTCACTGTTAAACCAATGATTGTTTTTTATTGCAATACAGCTATTTAAAAATATACATTTTGACTTATTATTACCAATCGTTATTAATTTGTCCCTCTAATTTCCTGTAGTTTTGATCCCCCTTCCAGGCAGCGATTTTAAGAAATTTTTTGAGATACCCCGGTGTCTTGTCCATTTCAGACTAAAATGACGTAAACGTTTTATTGTCACGCGTTTAGGAAACTTTAATATTACTGTCGAAATTTATTTACTAATATTTCGATTTTCATTCTAAAAAATGAACTCAATTTATCTTTCTATTAAATATCATTAAAGTGTACATTACCTGAACCTGAAAAAATTTTGCTCGTCTGTATGGTTCATCCACTGCTTTAGTATTTTCTATCCAATCAGGAAATCCTATGCAACTCTTCAAATTGTTTAATTTAATCATAAATTCCTGATGTATATTTTTTCGCATCCAGTCTTGTGTCATATCGAGTAACTCTCTGAATGAACGCAGAATGTCGTCGAACAATTTCTGAATCTGTGCACAACTCCATAACAATTGACTTAAAATATAAAAGAAACTTAATTCCACAGCATCCTCAGGGGAAAAATTACAGGCAACAATTATATAGCACAAAACACACAAATTTATTTATTAAAAAGGATTTACTTCCGTTTTGGCACTCATTGTGAGAAAGCCATTTTGAATGTATTTGTAACCAATAGCCAGCCCAAAGTTCTCTTCGGCGAAGGAAGCACAAGATTTTTCTCTTTTTCACAAAGGACATGTTGGATATAGTATTTGCTTAAATTATATACTTTTGAAATATAATTTCTGATTGTGATTGCACACCTGTTGCTAAAGGATGGTTTAAGATCTCTCATCGCGGATGTCGTTTCAGAGATCATAAAGTACGCCATTCGAAAATGCAAATAGTTTGCAATTGTTCTTTTTGGAGTATTTTTAAGTAGATTTAAAATTGTCTCCAAGTTATCAATATCGGATATTTTAATTATCTGATTAAGGTTCAATGAAATTCCACAAGCGCTGAACAGACTGCGTAAAAGCTCCTCCATTGATACTGACACACCTTTCTAAACAATCATACGAAACAATCATACTTTCTAAACATCAAAAATGTCTGATTTTCATAATAATATTTTCCTTTATTTTTAGGATTTATATGGGTGCCCAAAATTTACATTTTCTTTTGGAAAAATGGGATCGAAAAAGGGGTAACTCCATTGCTTTCTCTTCGTCTCTGCTTTCTTTTCATCGAGAAAATCATCGATTTTGTACAGAGGCAGTTCAATAGAGTAAGCATATACCGCAAGACCTGTCATTAAGTTTTTTGCAGCTTCAGCGATATTTCGTTCGAATTCAATCATTTCTTCCACTTGTGAAACCATTTTGAATACACTTCCTTCCTTAGGTATACTTCCTTTTTCTGATAGAAAAACATCCGGAGAAACCATTATTTTTGCAGCGATTAAAACTATTAATCTCCGAAAATTGGCAATGACTGAAGCATATTTCTCTTTCTCAAGGAGAACTGACCGTGGTATAAAAAATGAAGGTTGAAAAATCTGAAACCAAGAAAAGAAATATTGTTTTTTATTATTATAAATTTGAACCTGTAATAGAAAATTAACCCTAACTATTATATGTTCTAGGAATGCTTTGATGTAATCAATAAACTTGTTTTCTGTCGCTCTATTAAATCATGCATGCATTCCATCAATAACTAAAATTAATTTGTTTTTTTTCCAGAACTTAAACAAAAAACGTATTTAACTCACTGAAATACGTACGTTGGCAAGAATACTTACTTCAATTATGTTAAAGTTTGGTTTTTGATTAACCCTAACTTCGAAAATTGCAGCAGTGGAAAATATTCTTTGAAGGTCGGTGAAAGATTTTATAAAGTTAAAACTCGCAGGATTCCAATTTTCATCTATTAGGGGTAGACCTCCGTAGCTATCTAAAATTTCGAATAGTGGATACAGTCCGTCCTTTTCAAGCTGTTCTGAAAAGGGTAATATATTAAGACGCATATAACCAGAATTTCGAATTCATAATAAAATAATAAAATTTTTTTTTATCATCAGAAGAAAAATATGGAGAATACAATATTTGAACTACCTCCATCTGTGCAGAGTTTAAAAAATATCCTTGCAGCGTTCAGTGTTTTGGGATCCTTTTCATCTATAGACTTGTTCAAAATATCTATGCAAAAATAAAGTAAATAGTGAGCTATAGCTTTCATGAAGAATATAATTTTCTAGAGAATTTAAATTTAATTTAAATTTAAAAATTAATGTCAATCATTTTTGTCACAATTAGTCTCAAAAAATAACATGAACAGTTTATGCCATTTGGTTCGGTTCTTGGCAAAACTCTGTTCAATCAGTTGTCTAGCGATTAAAAAATACATTACAATAAATTTTTTGTTATTTTACACTTACTGATAGTCATTTCACTTGACTTTTGATCAAGAATAGTAAAAATATCCACCTGGGCATCCGTTTCATTTTCTATATCTGTTTTGTTACTCCATTTTCCGCATACAAATTGATAAAAATCATCACAAGGGTTGACAGAAGTGTTCATGGAATTGTTTAATGCGAGTGCTGCAAAGACGAGTAACGATTATTCGATTATATTGGTTAGTATTTTGGAGAGGATTTTGGTCTTGTATTTGGTCTTGTAATTATTTGTTTCCAAAAGAAAATACGTTATGCATCATGTAAAGGGTTGTCTTACCTGACTGAAAGCACTCTTCAGTATCACAAATCGGGGTTGTAGTATTCTCCAGTAGTTTTATGCTTTCTCTCATTTTACTGTATTTCTCCATGTGGCCTTCTCTTAAATTCGGCTTTTGGTTCAGGAAATCCAGTGTCAAAATGGTGAGACCAACCGTTCCTAAGATAGCGATAGTGATTGTGCCCAAAGCGTAGTAGGAGCATCGACATTTCGGCCTTTACCGTTTTTTACAAAACTGTTTCAGTATTATAATGCAATTTCTCCCAAAGGCATTACAACATGTCATTACTGCCGACTTCTCTAAGTTCAAGTAAACAATAATAGGAAGGATTAAATAATAATTGCTTACCTGGAATTCTGTGGGCGTACACGATATGAAACTTCCTGTGGTGGAAGTGACCTGTAGCTTTCTAATTCTATTTCTGCATTAGACATAACTATTTCAGTTTAATAAACACAATGGAAATCATTTATTTTATTGCATAAGAGATCACTGTCTGTGACCATAGCCCGGCGCCTACCTACTCAATAGTAGGCAAGTAGGCAATTGGGTTGGCCAACTCTACTTATAAATAAGGCTGAGTTGGTAAGGAGTAGGGTAGGGTACCCAACAAAATATTTTAGTAGGTACAGAATAGGGTAGTGTACTCAACATTGCTTGTAAAGTAGGTAGGTAGTAGGGTAGTGTATTCGTCTCTGCAAATAAAGTAGGCAGTCAATAGGGAAGGCTATTTAACAAAGTACAAATTGTAGGCTCCGTGTAGGGTAGGCTACCTTACATGCCGGCTTACAATTTCTTATACAGAATACAGTAGCAATGCACTAGCCTTCTTCATTTGGTTTGACTACTAATCCTCTCCATTCGAGAAATCATAATCCTTTTTCTAGGAACCATATTGTACGTACGAACGGACGCCTCTGTTTAGCATAATACAAAAGAATGGAAATACTATATATTTACTTAAAAATGCTCATTAAAGTAAGTATTGTTCTTTGAAATTCAATGTAATCTAATAATATTTAAATAAAAGGGCACTTAGGTGCTAGGTGTGGATAGCAGGCTTGATAGGCTGACTGTATAACACTATCGGTTTCTTCAGCACTTTCTTCCCACAAAATCTTTTTCGTATTGCCAAAAATAGGTATCTGGTTTCAGTATTAGTGTGTATGGCATGGCTTGTAAGAAAATATTTTTAGTAGGCATAAGGCACAAAGTTGGGCAGGGTAGCCTACTCAAAGCCTTTAGAAGGCATAGAGTTGGTTAGGGTAGTCTGCTCAATAGCTTTAGTAGGCAGAGAGTTGGGTTGGGTACCCTTCTCAATAACTCTAGTAGGCACAGAGTAGGGTTGGGTGGCCTTCTCAATAGCTTTAGTAGGTAGAGAGTAGGGTAGTGTAGTCAACACTGAATGTAAAGTAGGCAGTGTCTGTGACAATAATTTTTTGACTCAGAGTGAAATTTGCACACAACCGTTAATTGCGACTACTGTAGTAAATGTGCTAAACTTTCGTGCAGGGCAAAAGTATCTACTTTTATCTAAAAGACAAGATCAGAACAATATCTATGGCTAAAGTGCAAAATTAATTCCCAGCGAGGACTATGATTTCGGCGAAACTGTTCGTCAAAGAATAAATCAATGTATTTACCTGATCCGATTACTGAACTACATACGGACAGACATTATAGTTACATTCTTAGTAGCTAGGAGCATGCATTATTTGCACATGAGTAATACACTTTTGCAAACAGATTAACTCTAAGCTTCTTGGCCTGATGACTAATTCCTGTGCTGGATACATAAATTGGCCTTATTAGTAACTAGGTTATGTTTAACCGAAATGCTTAAGCGATTCCCGTTTGGACCTGTGATTTGCAAAAATAAATTGCAAAGTAGTATAAACGTTCTCAGAATATTTGTACATAGAACTCATGGAAGTGAGCCAAAAGCAACAAATATGTTCGTGACGCACTTTCTGCGTTATTCTTACGAAGTGTCCAAAATGCAGATTGCCGACTGGAAGCTCTGTGTACAAAAGGAAATTTATACGATAAGATAAGACAACATCCTTTTCAAGCAATATTTGAACACCTGGAAATCATCACCTAGTAGAGGTTAGAGAGAAAACCTAGGCAAAACAGGTCTTGCTCTTTGTGATCAATATACGATCTAAAAGTATAAGTGAACAAAATATGTAATTTCCATTAAACTTATTCCTTGTTGCAAAATATTCCTAGTATTTTCAACTGTTACACACTTTTTATAAAGGTCAATATAAATTATGCAATACTGAAGTTAAAATGCGTCAACTTTTATGATGTATCAAATTCCAAATCATTTACCGGCTGCCAATCTTCCTTCACTTTTAATAAATTCGGAAAATGTACATAAAGTGATGATTAACAAAGCAAATAATATAATAGGTATATAATAGCTGATAAACAGCAGACGTAAGTTCTTCAAATTCTTAATCTGGTACTTAAACGTCCCCACAATATACCATGGGATACTAATCACTTTACAAGAAATGTAGAACAGTTCGCTGCTGGATCAGATCTGGCGTTTAATGGATTCTGGAATCTCTCATAAAAGAGAGTCGAAAGGAGACTGGACAGTAGGAGAGGAGTGAGAGTAGGGCTGTGCTATTGTACAGCATGCTTTTTATACCAATTGTAGGCTCTCTAATTAACTAAAACAGTGTTGTACTAAAATGGTTTGCTGGGAAAGTTCAGGGTCTACTTTGGGATTGGTTAGCACTTAACACTGGACTCGTACTGCTATTATTATTGCGCCCTAAAGTGCTTTTCTGCCGAAAAGTATCAACTGGTGGTAGCTACAATGTCCTCAACTGTATTTTACAGATGCATTATTCTCAAATGCATCAAAGAAAGTAAAATTCCTCTATAGCTTAGTGTTTTTTAGTCGATGAAGTGTTTTTTCCAGTTAAGAGCTGAGTTGCTCAAGTTGATCCTGCCAATTCTGCTCAGGTCAATAATTATATTATTATACACATACTATATACTTAGAATTAGCTAATAGATAACTTGGTTTGGTGCATATGATTCATAAGGATAAGTGTGTAAGGACATTATCATTAAAGGTAATATATAGGCCGTATCAATATGTTTCGTTGACATCATCTCGGTCCTTGTTACTACAGCAGTCCATTCTCAATCATTTTCTAATTAAATCAATACTACTCTATATATGTACACAGTCCCTATATTGAAGTACCCGGGGTTAGGGTACTGGACCATTTTCATTTTCATTCATTATGTCAATAATGAAAACGATTCCCAATTCTGTAATGCATTACAATCCCAAATTTTTAAACAGTAGAATAGATATAAAAATGTTTATTCAAACTCAGTACTGTTTAATTTGAACTGAAATAATACTACTTGGATGTTCTCTAACACTTACCTAATTGCTATACGTATGTATGAAGTATACTTCTTTAATCCTTATCTTGGCTAATAATAAATCTAAATTCTTAAGTATAGAAAATATAAGCAAAACATAGAGTTGACCTAGATCGCTGGAACTGTAGCACAAATGATTGATTAAAGTAGCGAACGCAATCAGTAAACTCTATATCCAGTAATGCCACATGCTGATTGCATACATTAAACAAAACAAACAAACCTAACAGAAGCTTGACTTCAGGCACACGGCAAATCAATAAGTAAATAGTGAACACCCATCCGGCAATTTCTACTTTCTCTTCGCAAATATATTAATTTGATGATTTGATCACGATGAAGCAACAACGTAAATAAGTTTACATTATTTTGGAGTTTGGAGTAGATATGTGAATAAAATATTACTCGCATTATATGTAACATCATATTATTACAATTATATGCACTGGTGAAAAGATACCTTCGAATATTTTCTACATTTTGCCTTCTATGATGGAAATAAAAATAAAATTGCAAAAGATCTCTCTGCATTGTTTTTTGTTTTATTCATTTAAGTTGAAGGGTCTACGTGAAGATAATTGCCATTTAGTGACACAGAAACCGTAATTTCAATAATAAGCATAGATCTTTATGATATATTAGCCTTATAATTAGCAAATCAATTTATCATTACTGGTTCGTTTTAATATGTGCTGAAGTTGAAAACTTTCTCTTAATCAACATGCATGCAATTTGCTCTCATGCGATATTTATTGATCCTACTGTATCCCACCCTACTAACAACTAAAACCCTTATTAAGAGGAGCATCAGCGAACTCTTTATAGGAATGAAGGATCTGTCTGGATGTCTGTCTGTCTGTGCGTGTGTTCGCGAAACGATACTTTATAGGAATGTCCGATCTGTCTGTCTGTGTGTTCGAATTGTCAGTATGTGCCGAACGTTACACATGGACTTTCGTACTGTCTTTCTCGACTTTCCCACCGTCTTTCTAGATTTTAATATTGTCTTTCTCGGCTTTCCTGTCGTCTTTTTAACGAGTTTATCACAACTGTTTTTCGAGGTTTCCTCAATGTCTTTGTTCCTCCTTTTTACGTGCGGTTTTAACCGGTTTATTAGATATAAATATCGACTGGCACACTAAAAAATGTTAATGACGAGGCAGATGTTTCAATTTAACGCAATGAGATCTAATAAAAAATTCGTAAATTGTCAACAATATTATAATTGATAAGTTTCTACTCACCTAATTGTTCTATAATTCAATAAAGTATGTTACGGCCGAGTCAGTACTCCGTACCCTTATCGTCAGCTTTAGGATTTAGGATATCACTTTTTGAATTTATTATCTCGAATATTTTATTACTTTATAAATAACAATAATAATATATTACCAATACCAATATATTTTGCATGCTTTTATCGGTCAGATGATATTATGCCGAGATGCGTTGAATCATCTTGCTCACTCCATTAATTTGGATTCCAGATTTTGTGACTACAATAAAGATAATTTTAAGGACACCTGCAGTACTAGAGAAAGCATAAATAGCCCCAAAACAATTTCCTTACGGTAGTTTGCAAGTCCAGTGTACCCAAACCAATCCCAACATCCAGAGGTAGAAGTCACTGTTATTGATGTTTGTGGATACAAAACGATAATGTTGTTAACTTCGGCTACTTCGTCATATTGTGATTTCGTTGCATAATCTTTTCCAATCAATTGCCTTCAAAAAATTAAGTCAGTAATTAAAGCCATAAAATTGCTTACCTTTTGCATGACTATGACTAAATTTCCCAGATTATTAATTATGAGAACTTAATCAATTATTTTGTGAAAAAATACAATGAAGCCTAAGCAGCTGTGGTAAGTTTAATTTGTAATTACTCATTAGCCATGCATCCATGAAATGCAACATGAAGCTTGCAAGTCACATTTCCATTTTGGCAATTCTTGGGAACGTAAAGAAATCCATTATCAGCCATGCCTGATAATAAGGAAGATTGGCTGAAAAATTCCTTTTGATTAAAATCTACAATTTTTCCATCTGCTTTAAATCCTTTCTCTGGTCTTCTTAAATCTCCGTAAAGCCAATTCAACATTTCGTAAGCTCCGTTGTAACCACATTCATTAATGAAACCCTGGAGAGCATTCAGTGTTTCACAGCTACCCCCGTACCCATTTCCGTCAACTGGCTACATTCAAAGAAATTTAAGCTAAGTCAATACTCTAGTAATTATAATTCTTTATGTCATTTTTATATGAAAAAAAAGGTTTTTCAATTACTTGTCCATGATTAGCTGGTGAATCGAAGTTCCCCAAAAGATTTGCTCCATAATGTTGATACATTTCTGCAAGTTTTATACCTCCGCCTAAAAACATTTAAATAATTTTCACGCATTCTTTTACTTCATCATTATACTGTAAATGCGGTTTTGTGATACCTTGTTTGACAACTACATCATTGGTTCCATGAAAAATGTAAGCTTTCGATCCATTAAGATTAGTAAGGGGGTCGATTGATCCTGCTGCTGCCAAAGAATCTGTTTTTCTGATGAGGCTTTGCACGTTAATTAAATCCGGGACTTGCATACATGATGCAGCATTTACAGGATTTTGGTAAGCGCACGCATAGCATCCTAATTAAAATTGTATTGTATGATATAGCATTTAAGGCTTGTAGGTTGCTAAAACCCAAAATAATAACTGTGATTTTGAATAAATACCTCCAGCAAAAATTCCTGAGCCTTTAATTGTCTTTGAATTTGCAAAATGAACTTGAGCTGCCATTGCGCCTCCAGAAGAAATACCAGAAACTGTTATGCTCTGCGGATCTACATTGTATTTTTCTGAAAATATGTGAAAAAGTAGATCCAGTGAATTACTACCATATTATATCCTAAAGAATAATGAAATGTGGTGATACATTATAGACAACGCTTACGTAATGCAGCTGATTTAGAAGCTTGTGGTATGCTAAACAAAGAAGAATTAATTTCAGTCACGCAGAGAAGGGTAAGACCAAACAAAATTGAAATTCTGTATTTCATTTTAATGAATGTTTCACACTTTCGGTGACTAACTCAACTGAAGGTTAATTCAAGACTGAGTTTGGGAGGAACCCAGAGAAATGCATATATATAAAAATATTACAAAGCAGGTATTTAAGGTAATAACGGAGGTTGATCTCTCTGTTCATCATAGAATATTTACCACTAGGGAACTATTTTCTCGCCAGGGAAAAATTAGATTTTTATAATTTAATGTTAACCTTTGAAATGAAGTTACTTGGTTCACTTATTACCAAATCCAACGAAAACTATTTAAAGGAAAAGGAAAATCCTTTTTCATGTAAAGGAATTTCTTGAAAGCAAGATGAATGAATTCCTCATTCGTTGACGAAATAATGCATTTCATGAATTTTTGATGCAGATCGAGTTTATGGACATTTGGATATTTGGTTTTGAGTCGCATACTAGATAAAGCTCCACTGATAAAAAATTGCAAATATAAAACGCAATACTGATAGGAATTTCTTCACAATTCCCATTATATCCTATTTTTGACCCATTTTGCCACCTGGTGGGTATTCTAATGGTTTTGTAGTTTGAATGAGAATGAACCATTCCAAAAAGACATAATTCAGTAGCGGAAATAAAACAACAAAAAAACACGTTTTCTACAAAGCATCTTCTGATACTTCAAACGTTAAATTATTAACTTTTGTTTTCGGAAGGCCATTTGATAGTGTTCTATTGTTTATCGCAAGAATGTATTTATACCCATCTTTAGTGTTACTGCTTCAACATGCAAGAAACTTAGTCAAAATTATTTCATGCTAAGAGTTCAATCGATTGACCACTTTTTCGAAAGGGAACCCACATTTAAACCCTAGAACCCTATAATCGCTTTTTTGAGTTACTATGCATTGTCTAATTACATTACTCACTTGCAGACAAACGTACAGTCAGAATATACAAATTGTTTTCTTAGACACGGTTGCAAAAAGATCACATCTCCTACCTATAAATTTAAATCCAATTATCGTAATCTGCTGCTTTACTTTCCTCAAATATTTATTTAGATGTTCGCAAAATGTCTGTTCAATTCCATACATATATCAAAGTCAATGCACAAAAAGTGCTCAAGGGCAAGTACACCGTCATTAATTTTGTTTTGTCAGGTGTTTCTGCTGCGTATTGCTACACAGAAAAATATGACAAACAAAGCAAGGATTCCCTTCCAAATGTCTTCGCACTTGTTACGAGAAACTATCTTTCAAAACACAATACACATATTATTATCTATTCCTAAAAAGTTGTATTATTAATTCAAACTTATGCTCATATTAAACAAATATATAATTATGCAACCTCTATCTTTTCAATAATGGTTTCGTGAATTTAACACAACTTTCATAAACTGGTCTCTTTATAAAACTTTGTAGCAAAAAATCAAATTTTACTTTCATTCCTCAGAGCGTATCTTAATGACATCGATAAATGCAAAATGCTTTTGCAAATTTCGTGAATAAAATAAACATGAGGTTCCTTGTTATACAATATATTTATTAGTTATTCGACACAGTTACAAGTACATACAGTTACAGTAATTAAAATTCGCATCATCAGAAACTCGCATAATTAAAAATCACAAAGCTTGGTGCAGGCATGTCGCATTGAACACTTGTAATAACGAGGATAGTGGCACAGGCCTGTTCTTCTGAGAAATTCTTCCGATTCCCTTGGAAGATTTGGTGCGGTCCCTGTGATGCCACAATTATAGCCGTTAGGTCTTGGAGAAAGTCCACAGAAACTTCTCATATGACCTGCATACATGTATCCCATAGCATAATCTGCCGCTGAAGCTAAATCAGGTCGAATAGCTCTGACATATTTAACGATGGACACTAATTGTAAATTTGATTGTAGCAAAACTGTTCTGTTCCGAAGAGAGTTTATCCAGCTCGCTAATGCCTCTTTACGAAGTCCATGACCGAAATTAGTTGTATTACCTCCAAAGGGGCAATATTCTGTCAAACTGTCAATATTAATGCTACCCAGTATTTGAGATTTTCGGGTTTCGGGAAAATGAGCAATGCCAGCTAGCGTAGAATTATAAGTAATCTCATCCGGAGTTATTTCCAGGGACCCACCTGCATTTGACCGTACAACTATATGGGTACCATATGTGGTAAATAAATGCTTCCAAGGCATAACAAAAGAGTTAAGAAATGTTTGGGAGGGGACTGGTAAATTTGGATACTTTGGCAAACAATTAACAATACTTTTGAATTCCAAGCTAAAAGGGGGATTTGAAGATAATTTAGCAGAAAACATGGTGTATTCTTGTAGCCAGGACTGTTTTGAAAAGGGAAAACCAACACCGTTTACGCCAGGCGGCCAAGGGCCGTAAAAGAAATTAATATACTTATAATAATATGGCTCTCCTGGGGAAACATTGCTTAACTCTTGTTGGTAATAGCTACTAACGTCTCCCTCTCTTATTACTGTGTACGTGTATGACAAATCTGGAGAGTAGAAATCTCTGTCACACTCAATATATCTATTCAAATGGTCAAACGGAGTTTTGGAAATTTGCAATCCATACTGAATATTATAACCATAACCTATATGAGATCCCATAAATTCTGACGTGTAATTTGTCATTACACGTTTAGTACATTCTAATGCGCCTTGTGAATGCATAAAGAAATATCTTATAGAATTATATATCCTGATAAGTTCCTCTTTTGCTAATCTAGGGTCATTAACAGTATGGTTCAAATTTGACATTTGCTTCTCAAAATAACTTTTGTTTCTACAAAAGGCTCCAGAAGAATTGATAGCATTAATAATTCCATTTAAAAGGAAATTAACATTAGAGAGCAAATAACTATAAGCTATGTCATCATTATCGTTAATTTTCTCTAGAGCTTGTAGGTGTATATGACATGTGTTTCGTAATGTAGTCACTACTCTGTTGATTATTTCTAAATAGAATTGGAACCAGTTGGGACTCAGTTCTTCCACTACATTCATACCATCATTAGAATTTTGGAGATACTCCGACTCAGTCTTGGGAGCTGCTGTAGATATAGGATTAATGCGTTCAGTTGTTCTACTTTCGAATTCCTCGTCCTCATTCTTTGGAGTTGTTGCGTTGAAAAAAATGCCATTGTAAGTGATTTTCTGGGAAGTCGGAGGAGGAGTTGTGGTTCTTTTAGATAGCCTTGTGTTTTCGCCGAGTAAAGCTTTATTGCTGGCTAATGTAGTTTCAAATTCAATTGATGGTCTCTCGGTCACTTGCACAGATTCAACATTTCCAGATAAATAAAATATCGTCGCTTTTTCCATTTCTAAGGACTTGCTTAAATATTTCTCTTTGATTATTTCGCTAAGTGGAATAAGTTTTAAATTGGTTTCTAAAATAATTGGATTGATTGAAAGAGATTGCTTCCAATCTTTATAAATTTTGTGTATCGATCCGCCTTCATTTAATTTTACATAACTATGTTTGTAGAGACCTCCATTAAATTTTAGTCTATCTTGCTGTCGTATTTCTCTTGGACTAGAAAAATTACGAGTAGAATCAGGAAAATAATTATGGGAAATAAAGTCTTCTACTTCAGTCTGTTTTAAAAATAAGTGCGTTTCTAGAGAGCCACCTCCGAAAGCAAAACAGACAATGTGAGTTCCATAATTTTCAAATAGACTTTTCCACTGAAGTATCGAACGACGTTTGGAAACTTCAAACAGTGGAAGTTCTGAAATTATTTCAATAAAATCGCTATTAAATTCAGTGTTTTCCTTTAGGCGCCAGTTGAAAAGTCTATGCTCTTCCACAGTAGTCAATTTGGCAAAGTCTTCTTCACTAATGGTCTCCAAAATATTATTTCCTGCCGTGAATTTGGGGTGATACCGGTTTGCAGAAATATAAAATTGTGAATTTTCTAAGCTTAAATTCCTCAATCTGGCGTCTAAAAATTCTAAATTTGTATCAAAAGTATTTTCAATTATAGTCTGTATAGCTGGGTTTATATTACTATGTTCTATCCAATTTGGAATTTTGAATCCTAATGAGGAATGTTCTAAATCAACGATTTTGAAGGGAGTGTTTGCCAAAGGAAAATTTTGAAGAATGTCATACCCATAGCCAACAATTGGGTCTTCCAAAACTAGCTTAGGAATTTCAACCATGGGAACGCAAGTTGTAAAAATATCTATTTCAAAGTTATCTAATGAAATATTTTGGATTAATCTAATTACGCTGTCCCCTTCTCTTGGAAGTTGTGATATTTGAGTTAAATTTTTTTCATACAATTTAGCTTTTAAGGATTCTACTTTTGCTTCGTTTAAATGGGCTGATTCTTCACATTTGTTTAGCTTTTCAAGAATTTCAGAATTAAATTTGGTGGCTGGTAGGGTGACATAAGAGTTATTTTCAGTTGAGGAACTTGGCTCTGTTGGGCTCAAAGTAGATCCTGAGACATCGGTTTCCTTTTGTCTTGAATTTTCGGTTGTATCTGTAACTGACTGTAGGAAAATAAAAGAAAATTGTTATTTTTAAATATATTGTCCGTTTCAGAAGCATTAACTAATTAATAGTTGAAATTATTTTTAGTTACCACGTGAAAAGAATTTTCAGATGTAGTCACAAATGGCTGTTGAGAATGCTTAGTCGGCTTTTTGCTAACCGGGCAGTATGGCGTGTTTTGAAAATCAGCTCTAGATAGTTCTTCATTAGAAGGAATCGGACAAGACTTTTTGTGGATTTTCAAAGTAAGTCTATTTCTGAAAATTCTTTCGTAAATTTCCACTTCCGAAGCGGTACTTCCTTTAATAGCTAACGCATCCATTATTTTATCAATTAGATTTTGAGGGTACAATTCTCCGTTAGGCAATACATAAGAGGAAGTTTCCTTATCTAATTCCAGTTCCTCATCCTCAGCTTCATTATCAGCGAGACTTGTAATAATCGGGGGAGGAAAAGTCGTGGAATTCTGTATAATATCAACCAACAGTGAAATCTTTGACGTGGGATTCCTTTGGTATTTTTTGGATACACTGAGGTAATGTGAAAATACGAAAATAATTTGTGGATAACCCATTTTTGGTTTTTTGTAAGAGCTTTCAAGTTGGTTGTATTTTTTTAGTATTTTCACAAAATTTGAATGCTCTCCTTCCACACGATTGTCGTCGAATTTTGAAAATATCAATATAATCGGAGGTGTGTCTTTTTGTTGCAGATATTTTTGTAAAGTAGCCAAAACTCGAGCATCATATACCTTCCTTAATAATAAATAATACATTATACTAATAAATTCATTGTTGTAATATTATTAGAATATTATAATTAATATACAAAATGGAAACTGGGTTTTTGTCAATGGCTTAGTAAAATGATTTATTTTATGTTAATTACCCTTTTGTGGATCCCAGGCCCGGCGTGTCAATAAACTTAACAGAGCAGTGATGACTTGAAAGTTCGCTATCATTTGAATTTTCAAAACAGTTTTCTGTTTCGCATTCTGAGAGAGTATACTCGAAAATGTTTTTCGTTTGAGTTAATTCTTTCCCGTTGTTTCGAGTGTTTGTCACAACCTTCCCCAATAGCATGTTAATCTAAAAGTATTGAAAGTGTGTGTTGTGAGAGGGAAAGCATTACAAAATTAATTGCACAATGATATAATTGTATTTATATTATAGGCAATTCCATAATAGCAATCCATAGCTCATAGATAATTTATTAATATTTAGGCTGAATTTAGACAGCGGGATATGACGGTAACAGTTGCCACCGTTGCCGCCATTCCCGTTGCCTCCGTCGCCGCCGTTGCCACAACCGTTGCCGCAAATCGGCCACTTCACCTCTAAGCTATTACAATCGTTGCCACCAAACCTAATAGAAGGCAAATTTTGCAAAGATACTTCGGTATACGCCACAGGGGGCAGGGTTTGTTAACTGAAAAGTCTTCTAATGATCATTTTTCATTGCGTTTTTCAAAATTCACAAGAAAATTAGAAAACTTTACGAAAAGTGGTCATTTAGAAAGACTTTTGATTTAGCAAAACCTGGATGTAATAGCCCCTATGAGCTATACCTAAGTACGCTTGCAAATGCCCTTCTATTAGGTTTGGTGGCAACGATTGTAATAGCTTAGAGGTGAAGTGGCCGATTTGCGGCAACGGCGGCGACGGCGGCGACGGAGGCAACGGGAATGGCGGCAACGGTGGCAACTGTTGTCGCCATATCCCGCTGCCTAAATTCAGCCAATATTTATACTAATTTTGCTAGCCGTGCAAACATAGAAGCATATTATGATATTATGCCAACCGTAGATGATTTTCCAGATCCAGATTGACCTAGGAATAAAATTTCAACGCCTGGGCAAGAATAATTATTTTCAGCTGCGTGTCCTAATATAATTCATAATATTTATTCGACTGCCAAAAAATTTTACACAAAAAAATGTTAGCCGTTTCTTTAATACTAAAATACATACTGTATAATTTTTACTACAAAGCAATTTTATATTTCATTTTTAAGGCTTTTTTAATTTGAGAAGCAATAAATTATGGCTTACCGAGACAATGTATTTGAAGAATTATGTACAGTAACAAAACAAATTTATGTAGAAAATCCATTTCTGAAGGCATTCAGCCGGATTGCAAGAAACAGACAGTGGTGGAGACAAATAAATAATGCAAAAAGTGTATTATATTCGCCTTATACAACTGGGAATTAGATATAAAGTTTAATATTAGTAATGGCAATGAATTCTAATACCAAGTTTGGTGACCTTTATATCAGAACAAATCGAAAAGTGCAGAACTGGATAAAAGAGCTTGTTGGTTTGTTTCGTTGGAAAGTCAATGGAATTGAGCAAACTTGAGCGAAGGAAACTTTCGCTATATCCTCGTGGCAGTTGAACTATGTATACTGTGTATACTGTGTATATGCATCTGTTAACCATTGAAAGACAGATATTCATTAAATGCCATTAAATCCAATTTCAAGATTCTGCTTGCATTTTCAGTGTGTAAGATTATGACTTGGATACTTTATAAGTATTAAAATAGTTTTCCATATTAAAATGTCTGAGTCTCTTCCTTACCCCATGCATGTTTTAAATGTGTACGAACTTCAGTGCACTTTGTTGCGTTGTATTGATGAGCGTCTTTGATGAACTTTCTGGCCTATGTGTAAATGATAATAACCTATTGCATTCGCATATATTGATACCGTTATTATATACTGTCTTATTTACAAGAGTTAAGAGTTGTTAGATGACAGTCCACAGCTTCTTTGGGACTGCTTCCCCTTGATCCATAAAAGTAGTGTTCTAGTCTTCATACTGAAGAAAAAGTAAATTACAGTTGAGTTACAAATCATGCCTCTAGTAGTTTAAGTCTTAATGATTCAGTTTCAGGAAACCACAAAATGTGAGGACAGTGAGGAGTATCAGGTTTTATAATATCTTGTTTAGGGGATACAAATTGCTCATAAGCGTGATAAAGATGACAAAAACAACTTCTGCTTCAGGTATTCCTGGAAATATTTTATCTTGTTTACTTTTGACTTTTTGACATGCATGTTGTTATAACCGAAATTATAGTTTGGTTAAGAAAAATAAATCTCATGATCTGTTGACCAGTCATTGACGTATTAAGTGCAATGAATGTTAGCAAAGGAATCTTACATAAGGAAACATACAGAAGGATGGCAAAATTGTTCAACTCATAAAGCTAATTTGATTATCTAAATGTTTTACTAATACCTAAGCAAAATTGTGTGTAACACTTTTCATTTACTTATTAGCTGAATATTTGGAAATAATAAGAAAGAGGACACTGGTATAGAATAAAGTCCTATTTTATTTCCCAAATGCTCTTGTGGGAAATGATTGAAATAAAGGCAATATATGGTACTGCGAGTAAAGATTGTAGTTATGAGAAAAGAAATTAAGGAGAAATAAAGAAGTAACTGGAGGAGTCCAAATGAAAAGCTAATACTGGAAATAGTAAAATACTTGTTATATTCTGGAAATTCGAAGTACTTGAAAAATGACATTTCTTGGTAAGCACTAAGCACGCTTGGGGTCTTCTCCATAAAGGTCACTTACCCAGAAAAAACCAAAAGTGTCTTGCATTTCTTAGAAATGTCAAATACTGATTACTGATGACAGAGCAATGACTCTGGATGTGCAAAAACCGTTCCTCATTGTATGCATTCCACAAATTCATTGATAATCCAATCGACATACTGAGCTAAGATGAACTAACATCTTAAACTGACAGTTACAACTCTCGCTATATTACAACAACAGTACCGTACCTGAAAGAATGGAAACACTAGGTCTCTGCACTTTTTTAATATTTACAAAAATAGACAAATTTTTTGATTGTAAAGTTATAATATTTCAATGGATATTTCATTAGTGTCTGTGTAAGATAAGGATTAGGATTGAGAGTGTGAAGTAAAATTCTAGTAGAAGGTTTATGGCGTTGTAAATCCTAACTGAAATGGAAATTTTGGAAAATTAAATCCAAAACACTCTGGGTGTTCCTTCCCTGCTTTCTTTTTCACAAAAAGTTATTGTATAGCAATTATTTAAATTACCAACTGCGGTCATTCTCACTTTTTCAGATGTTAGGATATGAAATAATAAAAATTCATTAGTTTCCTGCAAAGATTTAAACGGTTAAGGGTTTGATGTTAGTTTAGATTGCTTAAATACCATCCTTTCCTATAATATCCTTACGTCATTGGAGACATTGAAAGCATTGAGTATCATCGGGCAAGGACTCTGTAACCCCATGGAGCTCTTTTTAAGCACATACGGTATACATAAACACATTCGTAATAGAAAAAACAAGTAATGTTCCTTTACATACATTGACAAAAAATTCGTTCTGGTCTCATGTAATGTTATATGCAATGCTTTTACACTCAAATATAGCCAACTATTTTGTCAAATGGAATATAGAGTATGCTAGCTTCTAACTACCTATAATGCTGCATAGCAGTACGACTGTCTTTTTCATTTCACTCAATGAAAGCCAATATTCCACATTTAAAATAAAAGTCAGATTGATAGTCGAATATCATATTGAATGTCAAGAAATTTGCCTGTTATCCTTCCTTATTTACAGTAACTTGGATATATTATGAAATCATTTTATTGGTAAGTATTGAAATAATAAAATTATTGGTCTAAGATGGTCAAACGAATTTTATTACCTTTCCCTTGATCATTTCTGTCTTAATTTATATGGTTTGATTTTCAGATAAGTGACCAATAGCAAGTTTTTCAAGGATGCATAGAAAGGGCACAGTTATACTTTTACTGAAAATTGTTTGCATCTATAGTTGGATTTTAGATGAAAGCAAAGATGGATGCGCCACTTTATATTCTAAGTTGTTTTACAAAGGACCTTCCCTGGCGGTTGGAAACCCGCATGTTTTTCACGACTTGAAATCCATTCAAATCACAAGTGATGATGGGACACTGGGTCATGATCATGATGATCGAAACGACAATCATTGGGTGGATAATGTCAAGTCTTTTCAGATTAATGATAATTGTCATCTCCGAATATGTAACGAAACGTTGCTGTCTGGAAAGTGTGTGAATTTTCACAAGAGCACTTTGAATTTTTCTAAGGTAAACGAATGCATTTATAATTTAAAAACTTACATGCTGCAGATCTTGTGTCTGGCTTAATACCGTAACAATATATTATAACTTATGCTGTGATAATTTACTAGATGTGGAAAGACCATATTACATCGGTTGGATGCGCTTGTAAGCTGGTGAGTATAATTTCGAATTCAAGTTGCATTTCCAATTTGGTAATTCCTGTTGACTTTAAAAAAGAAGCAGAAGAACTTTGCCTTGCTTTTATAGAAGTTACACAATATAAACATGGGGTTTCGCTTTGTCAAAAGTCGTGGTATTTGAATTTGAACTGACTTAAACTACTTAATGACTTTAAATAATGTAGTTATGAATAATAGGATTTTGAGTTTCAAAAAATATTAAGCCAAGGGTCAACAATACTAAAGTGTTTATTATCTGAAAGTGTGTATGTAATAAATTTTGTTTGGAATTAGCCTGACTGCTGGAAATCGAAGTGTTCGTCGGTTTCACTGAGAGTAACCGAATGTGGCAGGGCGTTCATAGAAGAAGGTTGCTCTACTTGCGATAAAATCTTTCTGACATTAAGAAAAGGAAATAATTCTTATGTTGGAGACGATTTTGGAAGGCGCATAAAATCTGTAAAGATTAATAGAGGCTGCAATTTGACTGTTCACGATAAAGTTAACTTTAAAGGGGAAGGAATAACTTTTGGGTCAGGAACATATGAAGTGAGTTGAATGCATTTGGTATTTTTATCAACGCATGCATGCCTGCCATATAAATCTAGTCGTTTTGAAACTTAGACTTGGAGTACTGCATTCGATTCCTACATATGCACATGTACAAATCCAAAAACTAACAGTACCGAAAGCCCCAACACTACAAGCGGTAAGAACAAATCAGAACGTCATTTTGGGTAATCCGACTGAAAATGTTCATAGCTTTTGCTTCAATTTCTGTTCAGTTTTGGAGAAATGGAATGAATATATGCTCACTTGAGAAACCCGTGCAGGTTTTCATAAACTTAAACGTTTTCAAAATGTCGAGGACGCTATTTATCTATTTATTTCGTGGAATAATTAAAAATACTAGCATGAAAATTTTGATATGAAAGCAAGAGTTATGCACATTTCTACTTCCCCATAATGAAACTTTATTATTTTAGAATTATTTGGCTAGTTACCGGTATACAAAATGGTGCAAATCTATTTTACTTAGAGATTACAGAAGGAATGGGCCCTACGATGCTGAATGTTCCCCTTTCAGCTGCCGAAGTATTAGATTTGGAACGTAATCATACGGGGCACAAAGGTTTGCTAGCATCGTTGAAGTCACTTCACAACAAGCGAAGCTCTAGAAATGCTTACATTTTGGTTGTGGTAAATATACTATTATCATTAACAAAAGTAGTAAAACCCAGCGAACTACGGGACGTAATCACGTATCGTGGACAATACGTGGACAACGAGATTTAATTCGAAAATTGGACAAACAGATTTACATGTTAAAATTGGACAAAAATATTTACATGCTAAAATTGGACAAACAGATTTACATGCTAAAATTGGACAAAAAGATTTGCATGCTAAATTAGACAAACAAATTTACATGCTAAAATTGGACATAAAGATTATATTCTAAAACTGGACAAACAAACTTACATGCTACAGTTACATACATGTCTGTACTTGAGGTTCTATTGAACCCTAACTATATAGATGTGTTTCAAGTTTGAAATCATTCAATCAAAAGCTCTTGAGTTATCGCTCAGGTCAGACAGACGGATTGTCAGGGACATTAGTATGAAGTATCTGCAATATTTATTACCCATGAAAAAATTAAAGTATTATAATATTTTTATGTTATAATACTTTATTTATACATGAATTATAATTTTTTATATTTTTGATTACAAATCAATATATTAATTTCATTACATATAGGGAATGACTGGATCCGGAAAGTCGGCCACGGTAATTATGTTTATATCTGATTCGAATTTCCATTTTTCTGTGGATTGCCATTTGAGGGATAACTATTGATTACCTAACATTGCTTTAATTTATAATTTGTTATGACACTTGAATATATACCAGATCAACTTTCTATTCGACAATTCGTCTGTGGCTGTGGTAGGGAGAAGCAAGTCCACAACAAAAAGTATTCATGAATATCGTATTTCAGTTCCAGTTAAAGAATTGGGAATCAATAATTCTGAACTGGTAATAATCGACACCCCTGGGCTCGGAGATACCGACGGATTGGACAATGATGCCAGATTTTTGGCTACTCTGGAAGATTATTTAATGAATCACGATGATCTTCGGGGAAAAATTCCTAATATTGTTTTAATTTTCGGAAAATTTCATGACAATCGAAGTAGTGGTAAAGCCTCTACATACGTTAAAACTCTTAGGGCAATAGATTTGCTGAAGAGAAACCTTTTCTATAACCGATTTTCTAATGCTATCTTTGTATTCACTCATTATATGAGCGTAAAAAATAGTTTGAGAAGGGATCCGTGGTCTACCCTACAAGATTTTAAGAAAACTATTTTGGAATTTACTTTACTTCCAAAACCTATATCGGTTTGTGTAGCCGAGAACGAGCCCATTGACTACGAACTTCCAATGATCAATGGCTTTTATTTACTCCCAAATGGAGATTATTATCCGCAAAACTTGTTCCGTAAAATTCAAGAGGTTACGACGAATGGCTGGGATCCAATAGGGGAAGCAATAATTCGTAACGCGTTTAAGCATCCAGAAAACATAAAAATCCGAGAAACTGAAATACCTCTCCAAACAATGAATTCTAGCAGAGTTGATTACTTTTTCAACACTTTGAGTGGAGCCGAGTACGATATTGCGGAAACAGAAGTCTCTAACCTAACCAAAATGGCCTACAATGCCCTTTCTGAAGACTTTCGAAAGACGGACGTAAAAAACTCACTTAGTCTTCTTCAAAGAAGTTTAAATGTTCGAAATATTTTTAATTTGAAAGACGTACCTAAATCAACGGTAAACATATTAAAATTGCTGAAAAGTATACGGAAAACTGAGGTTACAATGAACGTTTTAACAAATTCGTTAGGAATCAAAACACCAGAGATGGTAACACCGATTCTTGTTGGAAATTCATACCATTTACTTAGGGATGTTGTGTTGGAAACTTCCCCCTTCCAGCAGGATGGTAAAAAGCCTTCAGATATTGGCTACTTGATACCCAACATTGTGTCTCTTAACATGGTTAACAAACCCAGACAAATTTTCTATTTGTACAATAACAAAATGGAGTATTATCAAGCACGGCTAAATAATTTGGGAGTTAGTGGGAATGCAAATTCAATTAATTACAATAAGCTTTACGGAAAAGTACAATCGGGATTTAACATTTTACCTGAAAACGAGACGGACGATTTTAGAATATCTGCACTTCGTCAACACGAACTATTTGAAATTGTTTTACATGATAATCCTCCGTTGAAACCGGAATTTTTGTCAGAAATAGCAGAAATTGGAGATTTTAATCAGAGTGACCACGAAAATGTGGCAGCGTGGAATGATTTCTTTTCCAAATATGGAACTCACGTGGTTCAATCTGCCTTTGGAGGGGGTTTCATAGAAATTCAGTTACGAAATACAATTAAGGGGAATGAAACAGTTGACTCTGATAAAATTCGAAAATCAATGGGGGATATACTCACGTCTTTATTTAGTTGGGTCGATGATTTAGATATCGGACGGAATAGTGCAAGCATCTCTAGATTAGCCTCAATCCGTAATATTAAATATAGATTGAGGTTTCGCGGTGGAGATTTCTACAGTCACTCTGCTCCCGATTTTTCCAAATTTGACACGGTTGAAACTATTAGTCGAATGAAAAGTTGGGACGATTCTTTACGCTACCAACCAATAATGTTGCAATCGTACATGCAGTTGATCCCCTTAAGTCACGTAATGAGAAAAAGTCACCCTCGAATCTCGGATAGAATTTCCAAAGCAGCAAACGCATTTTACAACGCAACATTAAAGTATGTTCCTCCTCCACCTCAAATTCCTCCCGACGCCAGAGAATTTACTCGAAGACTTGAAGAAATACTTGCAGTACATAAAACCTTCCAAGAACAAATTGCGTTGCTTACAAAAAACATAGAAGACGAACGCATACTAAATCAAAAACTTTTGAAACAATTTACTGATGAGAGGAAACATTTTGAAAGAAATATTACTAGAGCAAAAGATGACGCATTAGAGGATGTATCTTTGACCTGTTTTTACGAGTTAAAAAACCTTAAAGGTACCTGCAACTAATATTAACCTCTGTATATCTTCAAAATTAGTTACCAAACAACTGAATGCAGTTTTGGTGCCTTTTACTTGCAAAGTGGGAAAAAGCGTATAAAAATGCTTATGAAAATTCTCATAATGATAATTTTATATTTTCAGGGAGAAAACTTTGCGGTGCTTCGGCTGATGAATGTGTAAACTACAAATTACCTCCAGGTGTTCAGTCTATCAACACTTACAATTCTTGCGTAGAGGTATTCCCAATTTCCGGTTGCATTGGAAAATCTTATCGTCACACTTCAAATGTTACCAGCAATACCGATTTCCCTTTCCCACAAAATGGTACCTATTTTTCTGGGCAAATATGTCGAACCCTACCAAGAGCAAATTAACAAACAATCACTCTATAAAATGGCTAAGGAAATTAACAATGTACTTTTTTATTATTCTTTTTTACTTCTTGAGTTTGCATATCACATTTTTCATAACTGATAAGACTAAATAAAAATCTAGTTTGTATGCTGCTGCGAATCTAAATTAATTTAAATCATTATTCTCATTTAGAGCTGATTTTCTTTATTAACGGGGAGTATTATTTTATAGTACACTCATAGCTCATTATTACTAAATTATAATTACTAAGGTGGCCCTATGTAGCTGCCGAATCAGAAATAGTACAGAAAAACTGTTGACACCGTTTGAAAGAGTGGTAAGATTTACATTGAAATCCCAATTTTCATCAATTTATCTTTTTGCGTTCACTTACACCAGTTATTTTGCCGAAAAGAGTGAAATTCTTCTTTATTTCAAAGCAAATTTTTAATTATTGTTCTAAATTTTATGCCGATGTTTAAACAATGTTGATAAAATATACGATTTCAAAGTAAATCTTTCCCCTCTTTCAAATGGTGTTAACAGCTTTCCTGTACTACTTCCGATTCGGCCACTATATAGGGCCACCTTAGTAAGGAGACACCCAAATTACATTCCAAATTATAAATAAAGATCATGTATGCCTTTAAACCCAGTCACGAATTGCCAAATCTACCTGGAATTCCCAATTCGTGGATTTCTGTTCCTATATATTATACATTGGATGGAAGGTGTGATATGCCAATAGTAAGCAAACTATTTAGATCATTAAACCTAAACATGTTACCAACATTTTTGCTTCCCTAATAATAAATTGGGTCTCTTCAAATTATTATTGGTTACTCAATATACAAGGTATTGTTTGGAAAAAGGATGTCATCAACTCGAAGTTAAAGTATCAATTTGCCTTCAAGCACAATTTTACCAGTCAGTATTTTGTAGCAACCACAGATTGGATTATTTCTACATTACTTGGTAATAAATAATTTTATTGCAGATGTACTGCAGATGCAGACTTCGCATGGTCTATTTAATGTCTTGTTTATGCTTAAACATTTGAATTACACCTGAAAACATTAAGTTGTTGGGTTTTCTTTGGAATTGGAAATTGAATTTAAGTTCGGACAGATTGCTTTTAATAAATAAATTATGGGGTCCGCTGTCGAAAAGTAGCGTAATTATCCATTGGCCTTTGTACACTTTTTGGTTAGCGGCGATTGGGGTCAGTATTTGTTAAAAACAGACGTTAATGAAGTGTTTGTCTAAGCTCATGAAAAAATAGTACTCACATTTACTTCATACCTGAACTTTTTTATTTTAATGAAAACCTATTATTTTGCTTTGCGTTCTTCAAGTGTCATTTTTCTGAAGTATAGGCTATTTTACTTGGCAATGTAATTGGTAGACATAAAATTATGCTAATAATAAGTTATCAGAGTTGGGCAGATTACTGTAATTCGATTACATGTAATTTGTAATTTGTAATGCAATTACAAAAAAGTAATTGTAATTTGTAATTTGTAATTTGAAGAATAAATGTAATTGGGGATTGTAATCAATTACTTTCAAAAATTTTGAAAAGTAATGCGATTACTTTGCTAATTACAAATTACATTTTCTAAATAGGATGAAATATTTAAGTAAAACATAAAAATGTAGGATCAATAAAACTTAAGCTAATTGCCTCAGAAAATGTTCATACATGATATATGGTGCTAGCACTAATTTTTCTATGCATGCCCTATGTTTGTCGCCATATGGGACTAAAATATGTGAACACTCACCTTTGTCTTCACTTCCCTTATTTAAACAAGAACGAACCTGAGCGAGTAGTATTGTAACATTAAAATGCATATCTACATTTTCAACAAACTTAGCTTTATTTGAATTATAAATTGTATTTGAAATCATTAAAATGTGACTGATTGCCGATTTCACCAATTCCTTGATTTCCAATTTAAAATGGAAAATCGTGAAAGTAGAACTCAAAACGCCGAGGAGCCTTTGCCAACTGTATTAAATGGCAAATTTTTTAAGGTTTTATCAAGAGATGGTAATAAGGTAACAGCAACTTGTACGATTTGTCCAGCAAATAAGAAACCTATCAACGGCTTTGTAACAGTAACCAGCAATTTTGTAACACACTTGAAGGTATGCATTACCTGAATGATTCTAATTCGTTACAGTACCATTTCATAGTAATCTTTTTTAAATTTCCTTAAAAAACATTTATTTTATTTAGCGAATTCATGCAAATGTCCATCCAGAGTACATAAAATTAAAGGAAGAAGAAGCACCGACATTGAAAAAGAAGAAAGAATCTTTTGCTCGGGCCAATGACAGAAAACAATCAAACCAACGTTCTCTGGAAGCATTACTCCCACCTCCAAAGAAAATTATTAGCAAGCATGAGAAATTGATTGCGAAATTTTTAATTAAAGGAATGCATCCATTATCGACTGTTGAACAACCCGAATTTGTTGAACTAATCACTGGTAGGGTTAGTTTGCATTACCCAATGCAATATATTTTACTTGAAGCTTTTTAGAAAACTGATTAAAGCGTGAAAAACAATAATATTGATTTACTGCTCTAGGGTTAAATCCCGATGCGGTAATGTCAAGAAGAACATTAGGAAGACGTATTGATGATCTCTACGAAAACATGATAATCAACGTAAAAAATAAGCTATCCAAAGTGAATTACTTATGTGGCACCGCCGACATTTGGACTTGCAGCGGAAAAAGTAGGAGCTTCTTAGGAATAACTATGCATTGGGTAAGGTTAATAATAAAATCTTAAACGTTAGAAGGAAAATATTTAAACCTTTCTATTACTAACATTATTTTCATTGCATTTTAAATTCTGAATGAATAATTTCTCATTGTAGATTTCCGATGACTTAAAACGAGAATCAGTAGTTCTGGCATGCAGACGATTTAAAGGGACTCACTCCTATGACAAAATTGCAGATCTTTGGAATAACGTTATTAACCAATACGATATTCCAATACATAAAATAATGAAGGCTGTTACAGACAACGCTTCTAACTTCGGAAAAGCCTTTCAACAGTATCAGTTGCAAGAAAAATTAAATAGCAGTGATGATGAAGACGACGCAGAAGATGGTGTTGAATTTATTGATGTTATGAGCATTCCAGGCTTCACCCAAAATAATGTAGATATTGACCAAGATGAATTGGATCAAAGTCAACTGCAACTGCCACCTCACCAAAGATGTGCCAGCCATACTTTGAGCTTAGTTTGCGTAACAGATACAACAGGGGCATTTTCTAAAAATCTTAATAGCGCT
The DNA here is from genome assembly GCA_020352615.2 of Yoshiicerus persimilis. Lineage (NCBI taxonomy): Eukaryota > Metazoa > Arthropoda > Collembola > Entomobryomorpha > Tomoceridae > Yoshiicerus > Yoshiicerus persimilis. The sequence continues at coordinate 47,395,448 of CM036940.2, forward strand.
CTGGGAAAATGCTATGGCATTTGGAATAAAGTCGGACGTTCATCAAAAATGGCTGAGAAAATTAAAGAATTGTGTGGAAAGCAATTTATAAAGCCAACTAGCACTAGATGGAATTCCCTTTATGATAGCATTACTTCATTGCTGCAACAACGGGAAAATTTGAAATCAGTTTCGAATGCCTTGGGTGTACCAGAGTTCAGAGAGGTTGAGCTATTATCCCTAAAAGAGTACTGTGAATGTACAAAGCCAGTTGCACAAGGATTGGATCGCCTACAAGGGGAGCATGGGTGTTTTTTCGGAGAATTATTACCTACATTGTTAACAATTCAAAAAAAACTAGTGTCCCTTTTACAAGAATATCCCAACTCTAATAAGTTGACTAATGCTCTATTAAATGGATTTCGAAGACGATTTAAAGCATATTTGGAACTCTCTTCAGAATGTTCGGATGCAATCTTAGCAGCGGTTTCACATCCCTACTTTAAATTGCGATGGGTACCGATAGAAAAGTTAGAGTACGTGAAATCTCTTTTCATTGAAAAAATTTGCAAAGAAAAATTCATAACTGACAATTGTGGAGCTTCTGATAATGATTTTAATGATGCAACAAAAAAGAAATTAGATAAAGATGATAAATTTTTTGAATATGACGACGATAATAGTTCTGCTTCAACCGGCATTAGTACACAGACTTTGGAAAATAAAATCAAGTTGGAATGCTTTCAATATTTTGACGAAAACGACAAAGTCATTTCTTCAATTACAAAATATCGTTACGTAAAACTGATGTTCATAAAATACAATACCCCCTTACCGTCGTCAGGTCCTGTGGAGAGAATGTTTAATTTTTCAGGAATGATACTTTCTCCACGGAGAAGATTACTTTGTGATGAGAACTGTGAACGGTTAACACTGTTGAAATGCAACAATTATTGGTAAAAAATGTATTACCAAGTACTACACATATTGAATAAATTATGAATGTCGACAGTATTTTCATTTTATAATGTATATCCTAGTCCCTAAAATCCCGGCCACTTAAATGCACTCAATTCAGTTTTTATTTTTGGTAATGTAATTGTAATTGAATTAAATGTAATTGAATTAAGTAATTAGTAATTTGTAATCATTACTTTGAAATGTAATTGTAATTTGTAATTGTAATTGAAGAAAATAAAATTGTAATTGCAATTTGTAATTTGTAATCGGCTACCAAAGTAATCTGCCCAACTCTGTAAGTTATTTGTAAACATAATCGTATAAAATAACCAATGCGTATAGAAAAGAAAGAAGTCTTCTAAATTACTTAGCACAAGTGTATTTGGGGTCCATCTATATGCAATAGGAAACAGGGTCAAACTTATTTCCATAATTGAACATGACCTCCCTCAGGTCCCCTTACCCCAGTAATACATTAGAAACATAATTGAACATGACCTCCCTCAGGTCCCCTTACCCCAGTAATACATTAGAAAAGTTTGAACTCATTTTAACAAAACCATTAGAAAGTTGCAAAACTCATTCTCCGTCCTTTTCTGATCCCGTGCAACAATTATTTCATTTTTTGGCAAAAATCCAAAACAGAGACAGAGTGTTCATTTTTAATCTTAGCTATTTTAATACTACATACACATTTTACTAATCGTTTGAACAATTATTCTATTCGATACTATTGTGTTTGTGTGAGTTATTAGTGTACGCACAGACTGACTCACTGACAGACAGACAAGCAAACAAAAAATTATAAGGTAGCGTTCCGTACTTAAAAATAGCTCTCGGTTATTAGTAACTTTTATGTGTTATGCGTAAAACCGCAAATGTTATATTCTTTGTTACACTGATACTCAGAAAAATAACCCGTTTTCCATTTGAATGTGTTATCAATAAAATTACAGGTATATATAAAGTCAATTTTTCCTGGACACAAATCAACAAAACAGCACAGCAAAAAGTTTCAAAAATTAACTCCAACAGAAGTTGAAAGAGCAGAGAAACATGAATAAATTAATTTTCTTGACCACACTTCTACTGTACTTCCACTACGGACAAGCAGACTTCAGAGACGATGCATTGGAAGCACACAACGCAGTGAGGGAGACGCACCATTCACCACCCTTATCACAAAGCGATGATGTACATGCAAACTTATTTTATTTATTTTCACAATTATATACCCATTTTTCGAAGTGCATGATAAATTGTGTCTTTCAATTTTAAAGCTGAACAACTATGCACAAAACTGGGCGCAGACAATGGCGGACACAGATAATTTTGATCACAGTGGTGGTCCTCACGGAGAAAACATTTACGCCACCACTGGCGTGTCTGCTAGTGACGAACAAGTGGCAAGAGACGCTGTGAACGCCTGGTACAGTGAAGTATCCAAGTATGACTACAACAATCCGGGGTTCTCAATGGAAACTGGACACTTCACGCAGGTTGTGTGGAAAAATAGTGCAAACCTGGGAATGGGAGTGGCACGGTCGAGTAGTTGGGTGTACGTCTGTGGGAGCTACGATCCAGCAGGCAACGTCGGAGGAGGATATGAAGACAACGTCCTACCTCCTTAAACTATTTTATTTTTTCGTGTACTTATGAGAATTATTTCCTAAACCAATAATGATTAATAAAAATTTGGCACTTTGAGCTCTTATATCATGCATAATTCACATTTGCATCTACGTCCATTATTATTATTATTAGAAACTGAAGTCTCTTTATAATAATGCCCTTAACAATCTGCTTGTTCATGGTGGAGACTCTAAATAACTCCTGAACGGATTGAGATAATTAGTTCACTATTCCAGCTATTCTACGTCTCCAATTATTCTAGAAGTTATCCATAGGAGGAAAAGTAATAGAATGACCCTACAGCTTGCTAACCATTATGTGATTATCAAAAGCAACACAGTGAAACGTATAATTGGCTTTCAGCAAAAATTTGAAACACGTCTTTCTTTGCTACCGAAAGGAGACCGGACAGCAGACTTGTTTTCTTTCTTTTGGACCTGATTTCCATTTGGAAAGGAAAAGCAAGTGAAAATGACTAAATATTATGCAAACCCAAAGGATTTATGGGAACCGCATTTTAAAAAACTTTATATATTTTAAAAAGGAGTTTTGAGTATTGGAAACTCGGTTTCTTGGCTCTGAGAGGGTTTTCTGGTCATCTTGAGGAAATTAATCTGTAATTTTTAAGCACTTTTATTTTTTGCCCAACTGCGATAGGCGTACACACATATTTTACTTTGACCGACGCGATTGCTGCAGTGTGACGGTGTGATGTAAGGGCACAGTGATACATTTCGACTAGGAAGAATATCAAGCATCAAATTTTGCTCCCGCTAACGCTTTGGCGCTAAAAGCATTTTTGATATTGGGTCAAGAACGACGAAAATTTCTGCTTCCAATATTTCATCACCTTTTTGTAAACATATATAAAATTGAAAATACATAGTAAGTAAAGTTCCAAAACAATATATAAAAATATTTAAAACAATCGTGGAGCTTTGATGTGTAAAGCTCGTTAATTTGACTAACCATAACCATATTGCCACAAATTACAAAATTCTTATTCTCAGTAACATTTTTATTTTTAAAATTTTTAGAACTGCAGTTAACGCGGAATACAAACAAAACCTTAAAATGAGGGGGCCCCTCAGAAAAGGTGTAGTTTTAGTATGTGGTGACTGTGAGGAGTTCTTTTCCAATAAACCTACATTAAATCATCACCAAAATTACGATACATGCAAGAAAACTAAATCTTTTTCACTTCGCCATCGGGCGCTTGAGAGAAGAGTATTCGGGGGTAGCTTAAAAGTACCTAAAATAACTGTAGAGCGCTTAGAAGATGTGGAAGCTGGTTTGACTCAAAATGGAAAAGGGAATGGGACATACAAACAAATACATAAAAAGCCCTACAAAAACCATGACCAAAGGGAACAATCAAATATAACTAGTCTTGCACAAACGAAGCCGAGAAATAAAATATTTGAATTGCGAAGTACATTTAAAAGGTAATAAATATAATCCTAAAGAAATCATACTCTCATAAGGTGAAAACGTTGTGTTTTGCAGGAAGGGTAGAAGTATTAATTAAGATGCAGATTAAGATACATTCTCAATTTTAAATTTTACTGTACATTTAGCACTTTTTCCCAGTTAGTCTGCATTAGTATTTAAAAATTAGTGTTTAGAAAATTAATCATTAAGGACATCGAACAATAATGTTCACTTACGATTTCTATATTTTATTTGCTAGAATAAAACAATAAAACATTAACTCACAGTGTCAATGGATTTGTGTGTAGCAAATGAAAGTATTTAGTGATAATATTGGTAATAATATATTTCCTTTCTTAAGTAGGTTTACTGGGCGGATCATCAGGAAACCTAAGAACATTTCAGCCATAAACAACGAACGACCGAATTTAGTATCACAAAGCAATTTGATTTGCAAGAAGGATGTTCCAACACCAGAAAGGCGTACAAGGCTATTTGGCTGTAGAAAATGCAATTATATAACTATATTTGAAGGAAATCTAAAGAAACATCACCAAAAAAACCATATAGCTAATAAAATTTTGGCAGGCAAAAATCGATTACCCCCAGCCGTTATTGATTCTACGTGTAAAGAAGAGGTTAAATCTGAGAAGAAAGTTACCGACAATGATAAGGAAGATACAATTAGTAGTAGTAAGTTTCCCGAGCCATTCAATTGTAGCCTGTGTCCTTTCAAGACATTCAGCAGCATTAACTTCCAACAACACATGCAATTAAGTCATCCTGAAGACTTAAAGTTGACCTACAATTGTGATTTCTGCGATTTTAAAGCAACTTCGACGTATAAAATTGCTATTCACACCCAAGAATTCCATAAACAACCTGCACTGATATACCCTTGCAGAACTTGTACTGAAAAATTCTCATCCTATCAATTATTATTAGAACATGGACGGCAAACTTGTAACCCTTGCCGTATAGCCAATGGAAATGAAGAAGTCACAGAAGATGTAATACCTTGTCCTCCAGAAAGCACTGCGGTAGTTACTGAAAACCCCTTCCAAACCACACCTTCAAAACCAAACTTAGAATCTCAAACACACTCGCAAAATTCAGTTTTGGTACACGAAATTTTTAGTTGTACATTTTGCGAATTTCAGTTTATTCATAGAAGTTTTCTAAACAAACATATAAATTTCATACACAAATCAGAATCAGAGGGAGAGTCGGAAACCCAAAGATATCAGTGTGATTTATGCTTGGTGATATGTGATAGTAAAGTTGCTTTGGTTAGACACATGGACAGACATGAGTAACCTTCGTGATCATTTAACATCTCTACTAACAAGCCTAGGTAAAAATGCTCTATATTTCTTGCAAAGTTGCTTTTTGAAATTATAATTACGTAATTATGAATTGTAATTCATATAAGAAGTATGATTATAACATAAATATAAGACATTTTTTTATCTCTTCGTACCTATCGTATGATAAACACTTTAACACAAACCAGAGTCGGTATATTTCCTCATGAAAAACAAGTCGCGCAGACCTGCCATAAGTACATGTTTGTTTATACTTGTTTAGATTTTAGATTTAATGTTGTAATACTATAGGTCAAAGATATATATTTAGTTCTATATAAAAGTTATATATTTAGTAATAGTCCTAAAACTTTTTGACGTAATACTAAAAATGACATTGTTTTTGTTTTTTGAAAGAAATAAATGGCTGCGATTTCCTCTTGATGTGTAATTATTCTGTATCAAACAATCTCTTGCATTAATTTGTCAAAATTATATTTAACACATTTATTCAACATTTAAGACGCCTTTATTGGACAATCGCTGCCCAACACGTATTAATAATAACCAATTAAAAGAGTAGTAGTAGTATATTTCCAGTTTATCGCATTTTTGATGTTTCTATTAGTTTTTATTCATGAAGTGTTTATAATTTGCCTTTTGTAAGTGTTCCTTACTAAGTATACAATAAATCAGTTTCAATCTAATTCGCGTCCTTACACTTGCGAACATGGGTATTCAAATTATCTGTGCGAGAAAACCGATTTCCACAGAAATTACATTTATAGGGCCTCTCTCCAGTGTGGGTGACCGTGTCGAAGCCCGTTTTTCGGCCCGTTTTTTGGATAGTTATTCGTTTTTGGCCCGTTTTTAGGCCCGTTTTTAGACCCGTTTTTTGGCTCAGCCCGCTTGTTGACCCAGTTTGACGAGCGGTCACCGGAATAATTTTGTTACTACTAAAATCACCTAATTGTCACCCATAAATGTTAATTGGAAACAATTATTTTTTATGCCTTTTTTGCCTTGTATGTTGCAGAAGTTCGGCTTCAACTGGAATTGGATCATGTCAAGGGTAAAAGGGTAATCATACCGATATTATTAGCATGTAATTCTGATTTGTTTGGCTGTTATGGGTGATTAATACGGTTTGGGATTATAATGATTAAATTCATGGACTACGGATTAAATAAATAAAAACGGCAAAACCGTAAAAAAAGAGAGACAAAAAGGTAAAAAATAACAAATGCACTTGAAAGGAAATAACAAGGAATAGAAATAAATAAAATTTTGAAATATTTTGGGATATTTCTATATACAAACTTTAGACGTATATTTCTCTTTGGGGCTCACTCGAAGCAATTGACGTGAATGGTTTTTGGCTATAATTTTTTTGACCCCTTAAAATACTCATTTTCCCTGAATCAAAAATACTCCTTTTCCCTGAATCAAAAATACTCCTTTTCCCTGAATTTTACTCTTTACCCCTGAATATAATCATGAATCATGAATTTCCTCAACCGCTATCAAAAAAACTCATCAACCCTGAATATGTACCCCAAAAACCCAATTTGTACTACCAGAACATGAAAGTAACAATACGAACATTGAAACACCTTGGTTGTTCCCAAATTACAGTCTTCACCAAGTTTGTGTGCACTTTGCCTGGCAGAACTCGTAATGGAAGCATTCTCTCATTGGGTGAAAATGAATAAAATGACCCCCTATTTATTTAAATTTGAGCTAAGTGATTTGATATTTTGTTTCCATGATCACGAATTTTACTGTCAATCAGGGCCCCGTATTTAAATAAATTACGTAATTTTTATTTATTTTCACCCAATGAGAGAATGCTTCCATTACGAGTTCTGCCAGGTGCACACAATCTTGGTGACCGAGGACTGTAAATGATATAAGGAATAATTGTGCAAGAAATTCCAAGTTCAGAGTTGTTACTATGGATAATACAGAAAAGGAGTACTTTGCAATGTAAAAATTGCTCAGAGCTATTGTGCTTCCATCGCCCCGTGTACTCCAATGTAAAACGCAGATAAACAACTATTATTTTCGGTTTTTTGACGATAACTCGAAAACGTCTCAACCGATTTGGCTGAAAAGTTAAAGCAACGTAGATGAGACCTATAATTATGGGTTTGTTCATATATGTACCGATAAAAAGTGAAAACTCAGACTTCCTGTTACTGGGAACACTTTCGAAAGTCTGATGGAATGCATACAGAGTGAAAGTCTGCACATGGAAACCAAGAAAGGTTTCCATGTGCACTGCGGGTCTCACTCTTAAGAGCCGGAACTTCCTGACGACCGATTGACAACGGGACTATCATATTCGCTGTTAAAATCGATTTGCAGGAAAATCGGTAACTTGATACTCATTACACTTACAGATGTTAAAAAAATACTAGGATGACCGTAAATATCTGTACTACAAATATACAGCTGCTTTGAGCTATACTCAACCTCTGGTACGAAATAAAAAATAATTTGTGTAAGATTATGCAATTTTGTCAAAGACTTTCACAAATTATTTTTTATTTCGTACCAGAGGTTGAGTATAGCTCAAAGCAGCTGTATATTTGTAGTACAGATATTTACGGTCATCCTAGTATTTTTTTAACATCTGTAAGTGTAATGGGTATCAAGTTACCGATTTTCTCGCAAATCGATTTTAACAGCGAATATGATAGTCCCGTTGTCAATCGGTCGTCAGGAAGTTCCGCTCTTAAAAATCATGGACTACAGATTGTGGCATATTTGATTGTGCAAAATTCAATACTTGAATTGATAATAGAAATAAATCTTGTCGCAAAGTGGACAAATAAATAAAATACAAAATGCATAAGTACCTAGAAATTTCATTCGGAGGTCAAATCTGAAAGATGGCGTGCTCAATGACAATTTGAGCGAATTATCTTAATGGGTTTTATGTGTCTATGAGATAGGGTCTTAAGTGTCGTCTTATGAGACCAAAGGCTTATTCACGATTAGGAACCTCCTTAATATGTATATGTATAATATAATAAAAGGAAAGACTCCTTAAGCAGGTGGTAATTAAGTTGCATTGATTCTCTACAATATGCATCGAAAGTATCTGTAGGATGCACAAAATGCCTAAAAAAATAGGTCTGTAGAAATCGCCCTTTATGAAAAATGTTGCTGACAACTACAGCATATCAAAAACATCGCCAAGCCGTAACATAAAGCGAGCCAGAGGATAAAATTATTTGTTTCATTATATAATATATATAATCTTAAATTAATACTCTTCTCAGAGCAATGGAAAACATAATTCTTCATGGAAACTCGAAAATATTAAATTTTGCCATAACAACACAGATCAAAATTTTAAAAAAAATTGAAATGTATTAAATTTTGCCATGGTAACTGAAAGCTATAAGGGCAGTTCCATGTCAACTCGGCATGAGAAATCAAGGATATTCCCGCTGGTGTAATCCTTGCAACGCGTTAGCCTTATAGATTTTTTAACATGCGCGAAATCAATGCATGCCGTTGTCAGAACAGTAGGAGAGGCGTGAACATAGTTGCTAGTTGAAATACAGGCAGCAAGGGCCTCGGCATTGACGTTGCCATTATGCTTGATATCATGCTCCCCTACATTACGCATGTTTTTGAAATTTCAAAAGTACATAACTAGGGGTTGGGTATATATGATGTTGAAAATTCAAAAGTACATAACTAGGGGTTGGGTATATATGATGTTGAAATTTCAAAAGTACATAACTAAGGGTTGGGTATGTATGATGTTGAAATTTCAAAAATACATAACTAGGGGTTGGGTATGTATGATGTTGAAATTTCAAAAGTACATAACTAGGGGTTGTGTATGTATGCTGTTGAAATTCCAAAACCACATAGCAAAGGATTGGATATGTATGTTATTGAAATTTAAAAAGTACATTGCTAAAGACTGCAAATGTATGCTAAAACAATTTGTTTGAAACAATTTGATAAAAGTTGAACCAATTTGATAAAATTTGAAACAATTTGATAAAATTTGAAATAATTTGATAAAACTTGAAACAATTTGATAAAATTTGAAACAATTTGATAAAATTTGAAAAAATTTGATAAAATTTGAAACAATTTGATAAAATTTGAAAAAATTTGATAAAATTTGAAACAATTTGATAAAATTTGAAAAAATTTGATAAAATTGAAATAATTTGATAAATTTTGAAACAATTTGACAAAATTTGAAATAGTTTGATAAAATTGAAATAATTTGATAAAATTTGAAAAAATTTGATAAAATTTGAAATAATTTGATAACATTTGAAATAATTTGATAACATTTGAAATAATTTGATAACATTTGAAATAATTTGATAACATTTGAAATAATTTGATAACATTTGAAATAATTTGATAAAATTTGAAATAATTTGATAAAATTTGAAATAATTTGATAAAATTTGAAATAATTTGATAAAATTTGAAATAATTTGATAAAATTTGAAATAATTTGATAAAATTTGAAATAATTTGATAAAATTTGAAATAATTTGATAAAATTTGAAATAATTTGATAAAATTTGAAATAATTTGATAAAATTTGAAATAATTTGATAAAATTTGAAATAATTTGATAAAATTTGAAATAATTTGATAAAATTTGAAATAATTTGATAAAATTTGAAATAATTTGATAAAATTTGAAATAATTTGATAAAATTTGAAATAATTTGATAAAATTTGAAATAATTTGATAAAATTTGAAATAATTTGATAAAATTTGAAATAATTTGATAAAATTGAAATAATTTGATAAAATTTGAAATAATTTGATAAAATTTGAAATAATTTGATAAAATTGAAATAATTTGATAAAATTTGAAATAATTTGATAAAATTTGAAATAATTTGATAAAATTGAAATAATTTGATAAAATTTGAAATAATTTGATAAAATTGAAACAATTTGATAAAATTGAAATAATTTGATAAAATTTGAAACAATTTGATAAAATTTGAAATAAATTGATAAAATTGAAATAATTTGATAAAATTTGAAAATATTTGATAAAATTTATAAAAATTTGATAAAATTTGAAATAATTTGATAAAATTTGAAATAATTTGATAAAATTTGAAATAATTTGATAAAATTTGAAAAAATTTGATAAAATTGGAAATAATTTGATAAAATTTGAAATAATTTGATAAAATTGGAAATAATTTGATAAAATTTGAAATAATTTGATAAAATTTGAAATAATTTGATAAAATTTGAAATAATTTGATAAAATTTGAAATAATTTGACAAAATTTGAAACAATTTGATAAAATTTGAAACAATTTGATTATTTAGGAGATGAAATCATAATTTTGATTTATTTTCAAAATGGGTGGTCAGCCCCTCCCCATTTTTAATTTTACCGCTAAATAGCTTGCATATTTGAAATCAGGGCATTAATATACCCCATAGAATTTGGAATCACTTTAGTAAGTGGATATTTTGATAATTTCATAAAGTGGGTGGTCAGCCCCTCCCCCATTTTCAATTTTACTCCTAACCGGCCACCATATTTGATATCAGCTTGGATAATTACCCCAAAGGATCCGAAATCATTTTAGTGAACTGAAATGCCAATATTCCATTAAAATGGGTGGTCCACCACTCCCCTTTTTTTCAAACTAATAAACCTATTCGTAATCAGAATGGAAAAAACTTCAAAATCACAAGAGGAATTTTAAATTATTGATATTTACTATTTGCTTGTCATGTATTCTTTGTAGTTTTACTGGCATTTAGTCTTATTACCCTGCTCCACGTAATATACCACCATTGTGAATGAATAGTCCTTTATCATTCTGAAATTTGTCGTTTTTTCAAACCTCATTTGCCAGTAATTGCAACAGATGCCAAGAACGAAAACCTATCAGAATTGTTGCCCAGTTAGTGCACCATGTTGTGCAACAGGTTTGGTTCTTGGCATCGGTTGCGTTTTCGAAATATTAAATTCTTTAAAAAAAATATTTTTTTTCAAAAAACTTGAATATTTTGACAGGTTATGCTTTTTCAAAGTAATTTAGATGTAAATTGAAAACTACTTATTCGTATGCTAATATGTCTGCACTAATTTACAATTTTTCGTTGTTATAAAGTGGTTTTTCAAAAAATTTTCGAAATTTTATGAGGAATTTCAGATGGGGATATTTCCCAAAATTGACGGCCTAAGAAACCCTAGTTTTTTTCAGAAAGTCGGGAATTTGATACCTTAACTATTGAACATAGTTATTTGAATATCCCTCTCATCAAGAAAATCAACTGTTTGAATTGTGCCTCATTGATATGGAACTGCCCATAAGTAGAAGCAACAAAAATTAATTTGGCGCTTCCCACAAGTAGAAACACCCAAAAAGTTAGATTACCGCTTCATAAAGTGGGAAACACCCAAAAAGTTAGCTTACCGCTTCATAAAGTTGGAAACACCCAAAAAGTTGGCTTACCGCTTCATAAAGTGGGAAACACCCAAAAAGTTGGCTTACCGCTTCATAAAGTGGGAAACACCCAAAAAGTTAGCTTACCGCTTCATAAAGTGGGAAACACCCAAAAAGTTGGCTTACAGCTTCATAAAGTGGGAAACACCCAAAAACTTAGCTTACTTCATCATATAATAAAAGGCATCCAAAATTATGAATATACCGCTTCTCAAAAGTGGTCACACCCAAAAACCATATTTACACCCAAAAACCCTATTTGAGTATCATATTGCTTATAAAGTGGAAGCGGTGTAAAATATTTTTTACTATCCCGCTAACAAACTAATAGAAACGATGTAAAATGTTTTAGTACCCAAAACCCCCTTTTCATATCTTATTGCTTATAAAGTAAGCGCGCGTTATCTCCGAAAGGGGTGGGGTGACCACGCCCATTTTAAATAGGGTTCCTAACTAGGTCGAGATGAGTCCAAATCCGAGGTTTTATCCAAATCGGTCAAACCCTTCAAGAGTTATGGTGTTCACATACATACGTACATACGTACACACGGACAGACAACACGGCTCCATAAGTGAGCCTCTGGCTCGCTAAAAATTAGCAACATTCACTGATGACTGTGGAACCTCCGGACCATGTTCCCTAATTATGGCTAAGGATTAAAGAACATTATGGATTACTTTATAGATGGATGAAATGTTGGTAAAAGCTGACTGGATTATGGATTAATTTTCATATTATTAGTTTACGGGTGATTTAATCCATTAATCCGTAACCTAGATTTTCATAGCTCTATCGGATTATAATTCACGTTGTCAATCTTTAAACAAATCATTGTCATCTATGGTTATTCATATAATTCTTTGCGTTCATTTAATTGTCCATTTCAGTAAGACGGATGGGTCAAGTTACGAGCTTGACGAAACTGATAACATTTGTCAACGCAGTTGAAACCCAGTTTTTGCTTACGTCACTTTCCACTATGCTACGTTTCTACTGCCGTTTTACTCCAAGTCAACAAAATAATGCAATTGTGCTACTTTCGTACGGAAAGCTACTATCTATCCGTATATCCGTCTGTTAAAAGCTTTGTAAATCAATCATTACAAAAAGATGAGTAACATTGATAAGTAAATTATAAATGGCAATTTCTAGCATTGCATTTTAAAAAACTTTTATGAGATATTCCAACAAAACGGATTTAAAAATGTTTTTACATACGCTATAGCGGATACAATAAATTACGCATGCATTACACTTCAATTTCGGAAATACCCTATTGGCCACAAAAAACTAACAAATTTTGTCGACTGTGCATTTATTATGCTTTTTCCATATATTCAAAATTTGCAAGTATTTGGATCCCTGGATGATAGTTTTTAACCGAAATCAATGCGTTGAAAATGTCGAAATTAGGATGATTGTAATAAATATTTTGACGCATTTGTTTCCATTATCCGAAAACTCTTTGGTGGTAAATCTTATTGGCACAAATCACAACTATGTTTAATTTCCATCCAAAATAGTCACTTGTTATTAATTTGTCACGAACAAGTAAAATTTCAACAAATTTTCATATGGTTTTTCAAAATATATGAATTCACAAAATATTTTTGGCAATACATTTGTTGATCTTCGGCTTCTGTACGTTGTGAACATTTTTCATATGAGTTCTCACATGGCTAGGGTACTTGCTCTGATAAGAGCATCGCCGAAATTTTACAGGTGTCACAGCATATAATAATTTGCCATCCTGTTTATAAACCAAATAATATATGAAAATATTGAGATTGATTTGCAAACCCAAAAAGTAACAATGCATTAGCAAAAAGTTGCAAAAGCATCATTTTATATTTACGGATAAGATTTTGCAATGATTCAGTGTATGGACAAATATTTAAAAGCAACATGTACTTGTGATAAATAAACGCATACATAAGAATTGAAGACATACTTGACAATTCTCTATATAGTGTTATAAGCATGGATCGGACATTTATTTTCTTAAAAAGGGACGAAATATTTAGAGATTTCTTTAAAACCTCGAAAATATCGATAAAGGTTTTATACGGCCAAAAAGAATGCTTAATGTGGGGAAAAAATTTAGATGCAAAAATTCTTTTAGACTGCCAAAAAGTTTCAATTGTATGTACAAATTTTCAAACCTAGTTTAAAACATTTTTTAAGGAGAATTTGTTCATATTATCAATAAAATCCATTTTTTCACTAATTATGCATAATATTGCAAATTATTTCACTATAGCCGAAATACTTGTCAATATTTTCATTTAAAAAAATATTTACAATTTATTTCAAAAAGCAAGAATTGAAATAAATTTATATTTCGTTCTCAAATATAGTTCTAAGGGTACATAGATACTTTAGTTGTTGCGCTACGAATAACAGCGAAAAAATGTTTCAAGTAGACGTCCGACCCCTGGATAGAATCTCTTGTAACTAAAAATAAGTCTTATCCTAATTGAAATCCAACCTTATTTCGAAATCGAAATTCTTAAAAAAGCTAACGTCATATTTATTTGTATTTTCCAAAATATGTGAATAAAGACTTACATTCACGCTTGCTTGTTGTTGAGGTTCGTTGGCGCGGACCATTTCTCATTTTACGCTCCAATCTGCCGTACGGTTTCAGATTTACAGGTTTCTGTACAATGATAGCTATAATTAAAAGTTCTCTTTAGTTATAGTTATTTAGACATTACCTTTTCCAGCAACTTTTCTATCCGTAAATGTTGGCCTTGAGCTCCGTTGATGCTTCGGTGAATTGCATCAGCTCTTGGATACACCATTCTTGCAGCTTTCCCCAGTAAATCCTAAACAAAACACTTGTTAAAGGCCTCTCATGGATACTATTTTCAATCGCAGCTCACCCTTTTAATCAACTCGTCTCATTAAAGATAAGTGTAAGTCAATTAAGTCGCCATATACATCTATTTTGTTTTATAAAAGGATTCAATGTGTAGAGTTACAGAGCTATGCAAACTTGGTCTATTGTAAAATTAAAAAAGGAATAAATGAGCTACAAAGTAAAACCAACTTGGCAATTGGAAACAACAATATCACATAAATAACATTCAATAAAACATCTCAACTTTAGTTAGTTGAGACAGCCACTGTATACTTTGAGGTGGTCAACTCATTAGAGAACAAATATTTTGAAATGGTTATCATGAGGCAAGATTGCTTTTTTCTACTAAATAGAAAATGGTACTAAATAGAAAATTAGTACCATATTAGTATATTAGTATATTTCAAGAATATCAGTAGTGATGTTAAATGGCTGCAAAATTCAAAACAGGGCAACTGAAATATATGGTGTTACTAACATAAAACTATCCCTCAAAGAAATTACCGTGGGCTAGAGTGTTGCATGGGCAGACCGTGGTGGCCCAAATGCTGCCCGTGCCCGTTTCGCCCGCGGGCGCCCCGTTCTACTCTTCTACTTTTTAAAGTGCAGTAATGGTATAGTATAATAACCGGTAGCCTATTAAAATCTATTTTTGTAATCTACTAATTGAATATTTCCCCTAACTTTTGATCAGCTCAATTTAAACTCTTTGAATTTAATTGAAAAATGACGTATTTTTTAGTCTAAGAATTTACTAACCCAACTCTAAGGTAACTATTTGGAAGAAGTCAATTTTAGCCAATGTAAAAAGCATAATTATTGAAAATGATTGAACAATTCTATTTTACAGTGGAGTCGACAGTAGATTCCAAACTGGTGAGAAGTAGCTAGAATCGGATAATTTAATTCTAGCTACTTCTCGCAGTTCTTCTCGACAAGTGATAATGAGCATATGTGAGTATCGGACACAATTTTTAATTAGAGGAATCAAGATTCAACCGAATTGTAATGTCGACAATAATTTATAATTGAAGGCTAAAGGAGAATTGAAGTATCTTAATTTGTATTATCTTAGTTTGCCATTTTTGATTTGTTTCATTTCATTTCATGATGACCTTACAGGCACTTACGGGCGCCCGCGAGCGTCACAAATGCTGCCCATGCCCGCCCGTGCCCGTGAAACATCTAGATATAGGTCCCCGTGGCCACCCGTGCCCGTGCAACTTTCTACCGTCGTGGGCGCTTCTTTTACAAGGTCACAATTTTGGACAAATTCTGCATGTGCCAATGACAGGGCAGCTACTTGCAGGCATCCAACCTTCTGATAACGATATGCAGAAGAAAACCTACAGTTTACACAAGAACAGGAATCTGGTTAAGCAAATGATGTGCATGTTATCTGATGGCTACATTTTGGAATCCGAAGGACTATTTTATGCTGATTCAAAAAACAATGATGCCAATATCTTTAATAATATTCCCGATAATCCCGACGGATTTTGCTCATTTTTCAAATCTGGAGATCATGCCATTGCTGACAGAGGTTTCAGAAATTCTATTGAAAAAGCGACAGCTAAAGGAGACCGAAAAGCAATTTTCAAATGAACAGGCCAACTTATCAAGAAATGTTATCATGATCAGAATGATTATTTAAAGTTGTAATGGAAGAATAAAAAGCATATTTCACCTTTTTGCATCTGTGGCCGCAGCCAGTTCGATTCCTAATCTTGGATCCTATATCAGAATTGCATGTGCATTGATAAATGCCAACTCACCGCCACTTTTTTCAGAATCCACTTTTCATGCACGTTTTGCTCGTACAGCATTGCAAAAGGTTGAAATGGACAATGTTCTGAAAAAACAAGTTGAAGATATGGGTCTACACAGAAAAACTGCTTGTTGAAGTTTGATATTCTAGATTTTCCTGTTATCTGAAGAAAACATTCAATCAATTACTTTGGGAGTGTATCTGCTTAATATGACCGTCCTGTACACTAGCAGACATCTCAAAGAAGATTCTTCATTTTTATTCAGAAGGACAACGAATGCTTGTTGAGAGCAAAAATTGAGTGCAGATTTGGATCGAAGGGGAAACGTCAACAGTTCTATCTAACAGCTATCTGCCAAACGAAAATTCTGAAAACGGAATTATATCCAATTATTGTATGTGTAAAGGTGGAGCAAGAATCGTCTGCTGCTGTTCACATGTGACCAGTGTTCTTTGGTTCCTTGGGTTTGCTCGTCACAATGAAGACAAAATTAAAAAGAATAGGAGTCTTTCTGACACCATTATCAGCGCTGTGCCAGCTTGCAAGATACTGATGAAAGCGAAACATACAATGAAAATGACTTGGAGTAGAACAATTTACTTTCTTCCACGTTTATTCGTATCATTAGCAGATACTCATACCTGTTAATGCTATTTGATAGTTAAAATGTGTTCAGTTATTGTTTGTGTTAGCATTTGAATAATTTGTTTTGATTTTATAATTCTATTTTCTCTGAAGTTCTGCGCTGCTCATTTCTCTTTAATCTACCGTTCCAAATTTTTACTCACCATTTTTCAGCAAAATGGGTTATTTAAGTTATGCAATTTAAATTGGAATTATGGAAAACCAGATCCATTTTATTAACTTTGAATTTTAGTTTGAATGTAAATAATAATTAGCATGAAATGTACTTCCGGATATCATTGCTTACCTGCTTCATCTGCTTACATCGCGATTAGGGTAAATACTTTAAAACGTATTGCAAATGTTGTAAAATGTACCAGTTAAAATAGGTACATATATGGATATTACATAAACTTTCACAAATATTTTTAAATACTCACGCCTAAATTAATTGTATTGATACTCCACATTTAGACATTGTTACTGATTAAGTTCCTGAGTACAAATTAGTATTCGGATGCATATTTCAAAATATTTAGCAAAAACTGTCAAATGTACATTGAATATAAGTACATAGTTTGACATTTTATACATCTTTTTGAAAAATTTTCCATAGCACATCCTTTAAATTAAAGAATTTGATACTGCACATGTAGATATCATTACTGATCAGTTTAATGTACTCAAACTAGGATTCGGATGAATACTTCCAAAAAAACTATAGTCCTGACTGTGGGTTCGAGTGAGCAGAGCAGGAATATCCTTCAAAATTTAAACAAGATGTCAAAATTGACCTAAACTCGTGTAGAAATAACTAATTTTTATTTGTATCGTGTATTAATTAACTTTATATTTAAAGCTAAGCGAACTTATTAATGACTACTTATAACTGATTATCCAATCTATAAATTGAATATTATGACATGGGTATTTTTATTGTGACACCTGGGAGAGATCGGCTACATGCCGGCAATGGTAATCGTCAATAAAACTTATCAATCAATCAATCAAGGGCTATTGTCGGCCGAAATTTCTGGAGTGTCCCTAGACAATTCGACATTGTGCAAGGTCTGCAATTAGCCTTGGGGAGCGTTCATATACTACGAGGACTTTTTTTCGGCGATTTTTGACCCCCACCCCCCCCTTTGAGCACACTGAGGACAATCCGTGACCCCCCCCCCTCCCTGTCCTCGAAGACCTCAAAATGAAAAAAACGCCATCTTAGAATAACCAATTAAAGTACGGCCGTACCGAAATAGTGCACTTGAAGTATTATTAAATTCAGTAGAATTGTACAAGTAGTAGAACAGTAGAAGCAATTGTTGACGGTTAACTGTTGTGCGTAAAAATTAATTTCAACAATTAAATAGAAAGGATTAACCAGGGGAAATTTTTTTAAATTGAATTGGAGCTTAGAAGAGAAAATGTATTTCTAAAAAGCGAAACTTCTTCCCCGCAAACTCAAAAACCATCTCCTCTGCAAAATGAAAATAGCACAAAAAAATACTGCTTTAAAAGATTGAAAAGAAAAATCAAGGAAGAATTAGATAATTTAATATTTGAAATGGAGGAATTATAAACAAATCGGCTACCCAGCGGGTATAACGGTGAATTTTTTCCCCATTTAATTCTTTGTGATATGCACAAAAATAATGTAACGAAGACTTGGTGAGACCCCCCCTCCCTATGTGAGGACTTTGATGAAGACTTTTTGGGTACCCCCACCCCCCCTAAAGTGGTCCTCGTAGTATATGAACGCTCCCTTGTAGTCCTGACTGGTGGTTCGAGTGAGCAGAGCGTGGCTAATGTCGGCCGAAATTGCTGGAGTGTCCCTAGGCATGAAGATAAGTATTAAATGAAGTGTTAAATGGAGTATTAAATAAACGTACATTGCATGTAATCCATGAACAAGTAAACTTGAATCCTGGATTGGAAACAGGAGTGCAATTTTAAGACCAGATCGGATGCACATCTCTGCATACAATTCCGTTCGATTAATTCTGTTGTATCTCTGTCCTACAACTTCAGGGCTAGTAGCGATTAGGTAGGACGAAAAACCACCTACACAAAGAATAAAGTCATGTTAGCCCAATACTTTCAGTTTGGTCCTCCAGTTCTAAGCACTAATAAACCGGAATGCCTCTGCTTTAATTGTCAGCAAAATGAAAATAAGGGAATACTGTAACTTGAACACGGCCAGCGAACCTGGCCAAACATTAAGTAGTGCAGAATAGTCATGAAACAGTCGACAGACAGATGGCTGCTCCCGATAGATAGCTAATCTCAACATTAAACATTTTGAATTTAAGTGACTAACACTGCTTAAACACAATTTGAATTGAAGTGGCTAACCTCAGCAGTAAACAGCTTGACTTGAAGTGACTAACTTTGCCTGCACATACTTTGAATTGAAGTGACTAACACTGCCTGCTTATAATTTGACTTGAAGTGACTAACACTGCCTGCTTATAATTTGACTTGAAGTGACTAACACTGCCGGCACACACTTGCAATTGAAGTGACTAACACCGCCGGCACACACTTGCAATTGAAGTGACTAACCTCAGCAGTAAACAGCTTGACTTGAAGTGACTAACACTGCCTGCACATACTTTGAATTGAAGTGACTAACACTGCCTGCTTATAATTTGACTTGAAGTGACTAACACTGCCTGCTTATAATTTGACTTGAAGTGACTAACACTGCCGGCACACACTTGCAATTGAAGTGACTAACACTGCCGGCACACACTTGCAATTGAAGTGACTAACACTGCCGGCACACACTTGCAATTGAAGTGACTAACACTGCCGGCACACACTTGCAATTGAAGTGACTAACACTGCCGGCACACACTTGCAATTGAAGTGACTAACACTGCCGGTACACACTTGCAATTAAAGTGACTAACACTGCCTGCACACACTTTCAATTGAAGTGACTAACACTGCCTGCACATACTTTCAATTGAAGTGACTAACACTGCCTGCACACACTTTCAATTGAAGTGACTAACACTGCCTGCACACACTTTCAATTGAAGTGACTAACACTGCCTGCACACACTTTCAATTGAAGTGACTAACACTGCCTGCACACACTTTCAATTGAAGTGACTAACACTGCCTGCACACACTTTCAATTGAAGTGACTAACACTGCCTGCACACACTTTCAATTGAAGTGACTAACACTGCCTGCACACACTTTCAATTGAAGTGACTAACACTGCCTGCACAGTGTACACACTACTTTTAGGACGGTTAACCGAATGACCTCATGGGACCTTAGAAAGGGTTGATTATCCATCCAACGGACAAATGGCCTTTCCATAAAAGTAACCGGCGACACGCAATGTCGAAGTATTTTTTGAAAACGATTCTTTCTTACCTTTAGGATTGTTCCGAAGGAACCTCCATCTATCGATGAAATCAGTTTATAGTCCGTCGGTTTTGGTCGGCATGCAAAGCTCGCTAAAAAATAATACATTCTTGTAGCACAATTTTAAGTTTCATGACAGGACCCATTGCATTTTACCTATTGCTATTCAGGAAGACCTATGATGAACTGTAAACAAACATAAAAAGATAGCAGATGACTTTGGCCACCTAGAGGATTGTACATAAACCTCTGTCACTGTGATTTTAAGGTTTATCGTGACGATTTATCGGTATTTATCGTATCGGTTTATCGTTTATGACGGCTATTTAAGCCGTCATAAAAAAGTTTTAAAAATAATCGCATATATTTACTTATATAAAAATTGTTTCTTAAGTCTGGATTCACTAGGGTCTACTACTATTGTAAATTTCAAAACCTTGCTACTATAAAGAACCATACCAAAATCTCCATGTGCCGTCAATGTCTCTATTAAATACGGGTTAAACTAACGTAATTGCCAGTTGTATTCGGCCATTCCATAACTGTAAAAAACTTTCGGATGCCTTAAAAAAATTTCAATTTACAATACTTAAAAAAAAGATAAAAAGAAACTTAGATATATAATAATTGTCTTTGAAAATTAACCTTCATTTTAACAGAAAGTCGCTTCGAAGAATTTAATTTCCCAAGGATGTTCCAGAATGTCGACCGCCAAGACGCTCTTGTGTACAAACGTCAAAATCACACAAAGCAGTAACGGTTAAGGTATGCACCAAATTATTATACCGTGATTTTAATCACTTTAATAATTTATTCACAATAATTTATCAGGCAAGCTTTCTGCAATTCTGCATTTGGGACTGTTTTGTGAACATTACTAATAATTGTTTTAGGTGTTAAGCAAGAAACCAGTTGACATGTATAGACCGAGAAGGGTCGGTAGCAAAATATTTCAACGAGACCCTTTGCAAGAAAATTAAATTAGAATAAAGGTTACAAAGGACAGCATTGCAGGAAAGCTTTATCTACCTGTAGAAAGAAGTAAAACATTACATACATTTTTCATTACAAAACATACATTCTCCCATCTTTCATTTTTCAAATTTAGTACATTTCATTTTTCTAGTACTTTTTGTACATTTCATTTTTGCAATGGCTGATAAACGTGAATACTGGAAATCTTTGGCTGTTAAGCCAAGAAAACCCTATTATGGTTTGTGAATATTGCAAGAAGTCGTTTTCGACCAAAACCCACCTATTTCGACACAAAAAGGACAACTTGCGAATTATTAAAAATTAAGAAAATTCGGGTCCCGCAACCGAAACAGCCTTCCAAGGATTGCAGAAGTCTGGTGTCAATTGCAAGTAAAAATGCTCACACCATATAAACAGTTGAGAATGAAGAAAGCTAGAATTAGCCGGCACATTACCAAAGCATAGGTACTACGATGGCAACTTCTGGAAGTGAAACTCCAACTTATTAAAGTGAACTGAGTGTGAACATATATGTATTAAGAAAGTTGTTTTTTTAAATTTGCTATGCGTTGGAACTGGAATGATATTGGTATCGAGAACGTTGATGTTCAACTAAAGAGAAATTCGAATTAACTCTAAGTAATTAGAATATAATTACTCGCTGTCTGCTCTTTACCACCATTTAGTTATTAAAATACTACTGATAATTTTAGTTACTAGTGTAGTTGGCTTGATTATAGTAACATTGATTTTCGTTATTAATAAAATCCTAATATTCCAATTCCATAATTTAACTTTTACTGTTAAGTCATTTCCTGGTGTGTCCTTTTGTATAAGCCATATTCTGAATTGCTCTTTTGCATACTTTAGTTAATTTTATTTTGGACGGTTTAGCCATTTTCCAGTTTGCATTAATCTTTTAGACCATTTTTGATTTAATTTTGACTTTGTGAATTGACTTTTTAGCATAAGCGCGCCATTTTTCTACTTATTGGACGCTGTGTTTATAAAAATATAACTAAATATCATACGAATACCACTTGAATATTGGTACTAATTATTATTTTTTGACATCTGCAATAATAATCACCTATTATTTCTGTGCATAATCATTTCATACAATCTCATTTCTCATGTAGTTTGATTTTGTTACCACATTACAATACGTATTTTGTATTTTTGGTCATTCTGAATATGAAATATAGAAACTGTTACTAAATATCCAAAATAACGGTTCTTTTGATCATTATTTTCATTTTCCTCTTACATTATCTGCCCAGTGTCCTTAACATTTCTTCTACTAAATCATACTAAATCACGCTTCAGAAGATCATCTTTTCCATACAGCAAATACGTCGGTTGCAGATTATCAGTACTACCATGTAAGTGTGCAATAAAATTATACAAATGTTTAACAACACGGCATTACTTATTCTTTCCACTGACAATAGTTAGCCTACTCAGGTTTTGCATCTAGAGCTACCAACGAGCCCCTGACGCGATTACTAGTCCCATGTCTTTTCTATCGGTTTACCTTGGCTGTATTCAATCATATTTTCCACTACTTGGATGTCTTATAGACGGATTATTTATTTCTCATGATCCCATATCAATGTTGTATTTTTGAAATCGCAGTATATTTCATATCTGAAAGTTGGTATTGCCAAGAACTGCCCAAAAAAAATTTTCAGCCCAAATCCAAATAGATAACATAGAATTTGGCATCCATCTATTTCTAAGATACAGTTGAACATTCTAGGCTGAGGAAAATAGGATGCGAGCCCAGAAATGTAGCTTAGAAAATTTAGTCGGGAACAAATTTCATAGAATAGTCAAGAACTGCCCAGAAAATTTTTTCTGCCCTAATCCAAATGGATCACACAGAATATGGCATACATCCATTTTTCAGATACAGTTGAACATTCTAGGCTGAGGAAAATCTGTTTGAAGGTTGACGTGTTTTGTGTGAAAAACTGACTAAACGGTCCCACTTATGCTTCACATTTCATGTTTCCTCACAACTCCAGATTTTGTGTTCAAATGGGTCTCCTAACAGCGGCAATGAGAATAAACCTTGTCTCAGGTGTCGTTCAGATAATCCATGTCATTAATTAGATGACGAGGCATTTGGTCGTTAAGACAGTCATCATTACTCCCGCCGTATGGTTGCCTCGGTTGAATTTCCTCTAATCAAGGTCACTTTCAAAAGTTTTGTTTTCACGTTTACTCAACATCTGCGTCATTCTGTTCCTTCACTACGTCAATAGCCATTTTATTATTGCTACAAGGATAAACGGTACTCCAATACAAACATTCAATAAACGATTACTATGGATATGCGTGCGTAAGAAAGACGAGACGAAATAAGAGCTTTGATAGTACATCTGTATCGATCTATCAAGGAGTTTTTTCCATTTTTCAGCATATCTATTATTCTGTAATTTGCATATCAGCGTGCGTTAATGCTATTTTCGTGTCAATAAAAGTTAGTTTCGCATAAATACAGTTACATTTCAGAATATCACATTTGCACATTAGCTGATCTATTATCATAAATCATTATCTTGATTAGATCTGGAAGACTACAATTTTAGTGGGATTTCAGATGCGAGTTTATTACTGTGGTAACAACGCAAGGATGTGCGATACTGACGATTACTCTGGATGTGTGTGAGAAAGACGTGTGTGGTCAGGATATTGAACGAAAGCTAAAGTTGACAATACTCATATGTAAAGGTTTCAGTTCTCTCTATTTACTGGTTTTTGCATGCGTTGGAATTCTAATTTACCTATTAACATTATCTAACAATGCATGTCAATAAAAAGTATTTTTTACAGGTATTACGTACTATTACGCTTCCAATAAAGATTTATTTACTATGGGTTTCATAAAAGCGATAAAAGAACTGCTTTTAGACCTGAACCCAAACTCGATTTACAACACACTGTATGAACTTAATCTTTGATATTCTTTTGTGAGCACAAGATAATAATACAGTCCAGAAAGTAGCATTTGCGAAAATATGTTAACTACAAATACCGACATCTAAAAATATATTCAGGTATGACTAAAACACGAGCCTTAAAAAGGAAATATTTATTAGAAATTACAAATAAATTGGGATTTCGTTAGAAATGAAGTACAGAAGTAAGAAGAAGCATCAAACTAAGCACATTTTTCAAACATTACTAATGAAAATGCTATATATTTAACCTCAGCCTATGGCGAACAAAGAGTAAAAGACAAAAACTCAATACAAATACAATACAATTAAATATTAATAATGAATCCTTCGATGAAGTTAAAAAGGGGAAAACAAAAAGCAGCTCGGAATAACTTCATTAATTCAAAAGGTATGATTAAAATAATGAATCTGTGGCTATGCCTGTCGACAGTAGTTAAATTAACTGTCGACAGTTATTCCCTATTGAATTGCAATGTTCATGTTGTCCCTCACTGGTGCGACTCCGTACTTTATAATAAGTTCAAATGCTACTACTGAAAAACTTTTTAGATCTCTATCCTCTAGATCTCTAAAATATTCTGTGGCAGTAACGGTGTTAAATAATGCCAAAGTGCAGAGAGTAAATGCCGTAAGGAAGATTAATTTAGACTGCAATTCCAGGATATTCCGATTTATGCTGCTTTTGCTGTCGGATTAAGTGAGTGAGTAAGCGAAACAAGAGTTTTGAATTTGTAATCAAATTCTCATCCAAATTAAAAGGTGCCAAATGTAAAATTTTGAGGTCTGCTAACGTGTACCAAATTTGAAAACCAATTATATAACGATTACCCTTCCAAATTAGTCTCCAAAATATTATTTACTCTGAATTAGAAGAGCAATGCAATTAACAATGCCATATTATTTGTCAGTTTTAATTATCAATTACATAAACGATTCATAGACATTCTGCATTTATTTGCTGTTCTAATGAATTGCATTTACCAATGAATAACCTGTATTATCTAATTTAATATCTGATCCCGAAAATCCCACTAAAAAGTACAATACCAAGCGCCACACTCGGTTTATTAAAAAGAATGTTGCTATCATTTTTACATAATATTTTTCTAGATTAATTCAAGTGAAATACAATGATGATTTCACAATTACTATATTAAGAGAATCAGCCACAAAAATGTGTTTCAATTGTGCCCAACCAGTATGCTTTTAATAAAATGCTACAGTAATCGAAATTATAGGTCAATTAATCAAGTTAAGCATTTAAAAACCACGACAGAAAATTATGCATCTTTGACTATGCTTGTTTCACCGTTTTGATTGAATACAAAAGATGGCAGTTGCTTATAGCTGAGAGTATTCTCATTATCTCCCTTCTTGAATACCACACCAATAGTGTGTACGGTGCTATAATCCACCAGGCAGGCAAGCATTACACGATTCCTAAGGATATGCGTGCATAAGAAAGACGTGTGTGGTCTGGAAACATGACGAAATAAAAGGATAGTATTCTAAAGCATATGTGAATACACCGTGGATCAGTCGTGGATTTTTTCTGTTATGCCGCCAAATTTATCAGGCTTTTGATGTGTACTAATGATATCCGTCAATAAAAAGTTACTTTTAACAATTATTACAGATACGTTTTTATCTATTACGGAAACTGCTTTAAAAACTGATTTGCTTAACCTGTAACATAATATTATCATAAACCGATTTGAAATAACGTCCGAAAGGGAGTGCAAACATATTGTTTTAATTCGGAAGTTGAGTACTCCCTCGATATTATAACTAAACTAGACATATTTATTGCGGATAAATGCAATGCTTTTTATATACGGAATACAAAGAATGCTGTGAAGAATACACTACCCTTAAAGCGAATATTTTGTAAAATATTTATTAGAGATAAATAACAGTTAGAAATAATTACAAACACACTATTAGTCATGAGGATTAAGTGTGCTTATTATAAAACGTCTACAAAACATCATAATACATAAAATTAGATATTACAAACTTATTGCGAATAAAAAATGAATACACCATATATAGAATAGCAAAAGCAAGTAAAGCTAAAAAGTAACCACAATCAACTATAAAAACAACATTAACTTTGATTTCCAAATTATTTGCATAATTTTTATAACACAGCTTTTACATCTCGACATAGCGTTCCAATTCCAATTGCCTGTCGACAGTTCATCTTGCTCAATCGCAATGCTCAATTAAAGCTATTTAAAACTTCTGTCATGGGGACTTCAAAGTAATACTTATATGGATGAATATGAATGATTTTCAATTATCAGCAATGTCATTTTTCCGTCTCCTCATCTTCTTCGTCTTCTGAGTCCATATCTACGAAATAAAAAACATTAAATTTAAAAATAAAATAAAATTTTAATTGTGTCGAATTTATAACTTGTTGCTATGATAGTGATGATAATCGTACCCGTACCTAAGAGAGGATGACTAGCAAAGTTGTTATTATTCTCAAATTTCCAGTTATTGAGGACTTCTGCAATGGCCTTTGGTAAGCCTTTTATTGTAGTTCGCAGGGTGTAAGAAAATTCTTTACCAAACAGGAAATATCCTACTTCGCTCCACATTTTCAAAGAGTCCTTGCTGAACAACTCTATGGATGATAGTTTTGTAGTACTTATTTGGTTTATCAGCAAATCGACATCATTCGGATGTAATCCAAATCGCAGAAATTGACTAATTTGGGCAATCAATTCATAGTGTAGGGCATTGCCAGTAACTAGCATAGCCTTGTAATCTGAATGCGGTTTCCCCGTCAGTCTTTCCCACTTGCCTCTTGATGTTGCGTCAAATTCAATCGTTGCATGACCACGAGCAGATTTTGTTTGCGAAGTACATGATCCAATATACTTTTGTCTATCATATTTGTATGCATATATATAATTTTCTTCAGTTCCCACATGGCAAATTCCAACTTGTGAATTCGTAGGCATTGTCCAATAAGGTGTCCATCCAAACTGCTTTAGCAGCCCTACAGCCTGAACAGCGGAATACGGGTAATAACGCAATCCGACCCTCCCTTCAACCGTCCATTTCTTTGCTGATTTCCAGGCTTCGACTGCAATGTACACAAAGATCTGCAAAACAAATACCGTATGAGCTTCTCGATAATTGCATTAGAAACTATAATCACTGTGAAAGTCACTTACCAAAACTGCATAATATTCTCTGCAAGCCAATTTGGAATCGTTCCTAGCATACGCATGTGTGTATAGAACCCTGCAATATTCATTCTCCTTGCTAAATTCTTCGGAAATGTTGAAAATATCAGAATAATGCGATGGATGAATTTTGACAATGAATCGTTGACCAATGGTGCCAACTGCGACCACTAAACAATTTCTTCTATGTACTTCACAACTTGATACACCGTCTCTTCCTAAATTGGTACAATGCACAGTATTGCAAACGTAACTTTTCATTGTTGAACTCTCCATAAAAAAGATAGATTCTTTGTCCATTCCAATTATATGTTTTGTGAGGGGAAGCGATGAGAAAAAGTGATCTTTTCTCTTCGTGAATTCCTTCAAAACGTCGTCACTTCGAATACCCAGGCGAAAATCTGCATTTAAATTTCTTCTCACATCTTGCACCAGCAATTCCTTAATGAAACGCCCTGGAATTTTTATTTTAGCAGGATTCCAAACTGTATTTTGTACACTATCGTCAGTGATCACAATTGTTGGAGCCAGTAACATATTAGGTGATGGCAGTGATGATGAAGGATTGCTTTTCCATTTAGCCACAATCTGATCTACATTCTCAGCGCGATCCATCGAATACCGTTCAGCTTCCTCCATTAGCATTTGTTCAACAGAATGCCTGCGGTCGTAGTGATGTTCTTCATGAGATCTAAGTAAAGCCGTCTCAAAGCACAAGCTACATCTGCTTAACATTTGATCAGGATCGATATTCTGCAAACATAAAACGTGGTTACAAATTTGGCTAAAAATGTGGTATAAAATGTGGAAGTGATTAATTTACCGGCCACTCTTTGGATAACGCCCAAGCACAGGAACCATTGCCAAAGATTCTCTTCATAAGTTTACATC
This sequence comes from Yoshiicerus persimilis, assembly GCA_020352615.2. Classification (NCBI taxonomy): domain Eukaryota; kingdom Metazoa; phylum Arthropoda; class Collembola; order Entomobryomorpha; family Tomoceridae; genus Yoshiicerus; species Yoshiicerus persimilis. The sequence goes on from CM036940.2 coordinate 47,423,901, forward strand.
CATTGTAAGTAAACACGACATCATTTTTGAATTTATCACTGTTCCAAGTCACGCTCTTCCACTCAATCAGAAACTCCCTTCCTTCAATATTTGTCGACTTTCTGTCACTACTACAAGTTGGATCCTCCGTAATTTCTACTGTCTTCCAACCCTGTCAAAAAGTAACAATTTATTAAGCACAAGTGGAAAAAGCAGGAAATGTAAATCTTACCTCCAATTTACTTGTATTACTGCGAAAATAGCGCAACTTCTTTTTGATTGGGCAATGTTTTTTATATTTGTGATTCGTTGCACTGTTACCTTTTCTGGTGAGCATATATGTAATCCGGTGAAAGTCAGTTCTTTTTCCTGGTATTTCGCAGTCGCTGGACACTGGATTTCATTTGTGCTTGTTTCCGGAATTGTGCAACACTTGAACGCATCCGTACTAATCTGCACGAAGGAGTATCCTTCTTTATAGAATCTTCTGCCCTGTTCATAAAAATTCCCATCGAGTTCCGCTGGCCAACTATAACGGTCTGCAATTGAGCGAGTGACTAGGTAAATGTCCAGACGATTATTGTAAAGGCGTATTACGTCGTTCAGAAGTGCTTCCCTGAAAATTACATAAAACAATTATCGACATTGTATAATGTTTACAACGGAATTTATTAATAATATTTGGCTGTACTTGATAATTTCCTTAAAACTCCAAGGGGAATTATTGATTTCCCGGTAGTGCTGTGCAAATTGGGCTTTATCTCTTATTTGCAACGAGTGGTAGGGAACGATCCAGCCAGCCGCGTTGAGTTCCTTGTCAATCACGGATTCCATGGTCACCAAAAATGGGTCCTGCCATACTGAGCGACTTAAATTCTTCTGAAGTTCGTATTCCATATCGGTAAAATAAACTGGCGCCCGAGAACCTACAAAGCAGCATTTAATTAATTTTTCTATTTCATTTATATTGTATAAATTACCATGTAGAGAATTACTTTTGCATTTCACCAACGCTTGAACGATGACTTCGTGCCATTCCCCGGGTGGAAAATGGAAGTTGACATTCAGAAACTTGCCAAAAACAAACAGGGATGCTACGTACAGGTCGTCAGACTCGAAAATGTTGTACGTGTACTCTTCTGTGCCCTCTGTCAGGAACGGATGTCTTGTTAGGGCTTCATAGTTGACAATCTTCTGTCCGTTACCTGGAGGAAAAACCAAGGCTGCAAATCCTTCGAGAATTGCCACAGCTTCCATTCTTGCACCCTTATCCAGCACCATCCGTCTATATTTATACATTCTTCGGCCAGTAGCTCTCTCGTGATGTCCTATAGCACTATAATTGTGGCTCTGGGCCTTGAAGACGGCAGTACCACCTTTGCTTACACCTACATAGCCATATTCATCATCATCCTCCAGATAGTAAACGTTGTCTTTGGTCAAGTCATCCGGTTTTGAGAGCAATTGCTGGACTTTTCTCGAGATGTTGGAGCATTTTTCTTTATAGGAAGCATTTTTGACTAGTTCCACATCACCCAGAGTTAACCAGGACATTGTGATCCCAATGCAGGCGAAAAGCTTTTTGTAGTACGGAATTAGCGTTCTTTCCATTATTGCCGTTCGTAGAAGAAACTCGAGCGGTTTCGCTGGATGAGCTCGTGTCCATATCTGAGCGAGCCAATATAGGACGTACTGAAAAATAGACGGTTTAGATAACCTGAAAATATTCTTTTACTACATTCGATTTTAATATAAAAGCGATACGAAATACGATATAATATCTATACCTGCTCAACATGTACAAAAGATGCATCTTGTGGAGTGAAAGTACGAAACTTCTCGTGGTACAGAACTTTCATTTTTGGATGATGCGAAGTGGTCCGATCACAGTAGGCTTTCCAAACATCTTCATGGCAAAGGCTATTTACCCGATCGTCTGACAAAGTATCGTTGCCCATTTCGCTATCAGGTACTGCTATTTCAACGAATCCATAGTGAAAAACAACTTTGTTTTCATTTGCAATGTCCATGGCCAGAAAAACGACAGTAGTCATGTTCACAGCATGCTCCTTACAGAAGTTCCCCTTTGTCCACTTGGAACAAAGGTCATGTTTGCATAGGCGAAGAATGTCTCCAGCTCCGATTGCCTCGTAATGATACGGTTGCGTACCGTTACCTTCTAGGTGCAAATTATATTTCAAATGCGCTAATTCGCTCATCTGTGTGTTTATTTTTCCGTAATCTTTGCCGAGCTTTTCTTTCCACTCAAGGAATGATGACGCAAAACCAAAGTCTGTTTTAATATTTTTCAGCATGAAATTTGCAAGTCCAAGACTGTTTTTGGCATCGTGCTCAATTGCATACATCAACATTTTTCTATCGTTGCATTTGGCATATGCTCGTCGCTGCTCAAGACCTACGCTCTGACTGACTGATTCCTTGTCTTCATTGTCAGCGGACACGTTGTCTTCAAATGGACGACTGAGTTTGTTTTCAAATTCTTCCCTACCTTTTGTGAAGAAATTATGCGCAACAAAAAAATGCTCTTTGAATTTTCCGTGCTGAATTTCTGCATTACAAATTCTGCATGTTGTGGTGGCCTTATGACTTTCACGACAATGTTGCAAAATTGAACTATATAGTCCACTTGTCGAACACTGTTGACATTGCCAATTTGATTTTTCTTTTATGTCGGCAACCAATTCTTTGCGAATCTATTAAAATGAAAAATTATGGTTTAGAAATATTTAGGTATTTAATTTTTTGGTTGGAAAATTGCTGTAATTTTGTCGTGCATACCAGGTCTTTATCGTATTCTTTGTGCCACACGTGCCTACTACCTTCATATTCTATTTTCTCCTTCCAAATCTTTTCTCCCGTTTCGGCGTTCAAAAATGTCTCTTTTCCCCCTTCATCGTCTACTTTCAGGAATTCAACACCTGCGTGGAGGATACCATTCTGTGTCTTCTTGGGTACCGATACCAGCATTGGCTATCAAAAAATTCTATTTATGTATAAGAGGACAAGTATGCTTATCTCTAATGTGTTTTGTGCTTACCCGAAACACTATACGTCTCAAGTTGGTACAGGAATGTGAACTTAGTTCTACTATTTCGCCGTTGGTCCATTTGATTCGGGCGGAACAATCACTTCCAAACCGGCTAAGATGACTACATTGAAAAATGGAACCTGCTGCTGCCGTCTTGGAAAAGCTCCTTTCTTTGTAAAACGCCCGTAAACCCCCGTCGTATATTACTGGCTTGGCGTGCATCGCCGACAAATGGGTGACATAACTTCCTAGTTGGTTAAACTTCGTTTTGCAGTCGGTGTGATAGCATGTGGCTTCCATAGCTTTCTGCAAAATAAATAGAGTTGCTACACTTCAATTGAATTCTGTATAATCATGGCCTCGTTTTTGATTTAGATTACATCATTTATTGCCAAAATATACTTTACTAATATACGTACCCCGACTTCTATAGTAATCATCAAATTAGCGACAATGAAAATATCCGAAACAATACGACTTTAAATGCGTGAAAAACTGAGTAAATCGATTGTGGTTGTCATTATATTTTTTAACATTAATGACTGTTATGATTCGGTCGTCTGAGTGAACTTTTCTTATAATGCATTAGTAAATTATTACTAAAGAAAGAGTTTTGAAAAAAAAATTTCATAGAATTGAGCCAGTATAGATATCGCAAAGGATATCGTATTACGAATGTAATCTAATTTGACCATTCGTTAGCAGAAACACATAAAGGATTGTTTTGGTTTCATGGAAAATTGTCCGATAATTAGATGTTATAGACTAGAAATTTGTAGCGTGTAACCACATTGACAATTACATCTGTTGGTAGCAAACTGCGTTGTAGAATATTTATGATATACTGGATGTAGTAAATGCGGCATAGGTAACAGGTTACTTTGGAATTTTATACAATTATAATTTTGAAAATAAAAAATAATACAAATATTCATTTTCCGCTTCCTGCAAAACAAGCATGAAATTACCACAATATTAGCCTTTCGCTGGTTTGCACACACAACAAACAATCAACATTATCTAATTTACCTTAGTTAGCATTAATTAAAAGCCGGCAATTCTAACCTTGTGTGTTTGTGATCAGTGTTGTACTAATGATTACCTTTACTCTAGTACAAGTAGATTGCTGAGATTTATTTCTGGACACTGAGATGAATGGAGAACGGATCAAACCTGATATTTTGCTCGTCGTCACCTCATCGGACTGAAAATTAATTTTCGTTGCAGTTATCACCAAGTAAAACTGAATGATCACTAATGTTGAAACTAGCAGCGGAAATAATAATATCGTTGTAACTCAACTGTATTTACTAATTAGTTTTGGTTTTTAAAGCTTAACAAACTTGTTAAAATATATAATTACCTTTTATATCTCTGCAATGATGAACTGTCCGAACTACAAAATTAGGCACAATTACTAAAGTTTTGCGCATTGGCTGACGTCTGTTCGACTGAAAAGTAACAACGTAATTGACCAATGGCAGAATGACATTCATATTAGCGCGCCAAATGTAAAGTGAGAGTAGCAGCAGTGTAGTATCTCGTACCAAGTCTGATATCGCCCTATCGCTAGACACCCGCCGAACGGTGTTCACGGCTACTATTGAAGTCTTCTTACGTACCTAGTCGCGTTGGCCGTCCCAGCAGTCCTGACATTTGAACAACGCTTCAAATTAGTATAAAATTCTACCTTAGTAAGTAAGGAAAAGAAGGTGGAAAAGTTCCCTTTACTTGACTTTACATGGAAATGCGAACATCCTGAATACGTGGAATATAAGAATCAAATATATGTTTGAATAACAACAGCCCATTCGTTTAACTCAAAGTAACTTGACATTTATTTTGATTTCCCTCTTTCAAACTGGTTACACTACGACTTTTAAATATGAGAATGAGACTCACGTTACCAAATACTTACCTAATTGTGAAAATTTTCAGATAAATAAAATCTATCTTTAGCCATCACTGTGCAGTCAAATTCAATGCTGCATATACTGTCTACGTTTCAATTGTTACAGCGCAATTTAAATTTCGATGCAGTGAATGCAGACACGTTTCTTTTCTCTCCTACTTCAAAGAAAATCGGTTAAACCAAATGAATCATATTTATTTACAAAGATATTACAAGATCTTTACTCACATTCATTTTAGATGACTAAATCATTAAATAAATCTGCTACTGCTACATATTACTTCAGCAGTTACGAGGTACAATTGTCATTTTTATTTTGTGTTGGTAAATCGGTTCTACTTGTAAACAGTATCTGTAACGTCGGGCCACTCCTGGACAAATATCAAAATTCCCAGTGCCACCGGTCCAAGCACTCCACTTTTGCGTAGGGTAGTTATTGTTGGTCAATTGGGCCACCGCAGGCATAGAGCCAAAAAAATTGTGTACTGTGAAAAGTTTTACTTTTTTCTAATGAAATTTTTAATTCCGCATTTCATTTTGGCCGAACGTCGTGATGTCATTTGAAATCTTTGAAGTATAGTATTCTCTCCCTTTCGGCAGTCATAAAAATATTTATTGTTACTACTAATAGGTCATGTGTGAGCTTCAATCTCACAGTGAATGTTAGCAAATTATAGTGATTTGAAAAAATGAAACAGCAAAAGCTTTATTATTATTAACATTATTTATTATTGTACAGTATGTCTATAAAGTCACTTGACATAGCACTTTCACCATTGTTAAACTGAAAAACTTTCACCGCTTTCACCACTGATTTTTTTAAAAATTCAGTGATGAAGTCGTATTTCATCTCAATGGACATGTTAATCGGCAGGTTTGTCGTTATTGGTCACAATGAAATTCCCATTGGATGGATGGTCTCCGGGAGCAAGGTTCCCCAAAAACAATGGTTTGGCTGGGAATTTTAACAAGTACCACAATTGGTCCTTACTTCTTATTTTTTCAATTGAAATGACATTGGTGGCATATCTCGATATGCTAGAAAATTTCTTGATTCCTTCATTGGATGAAAATGGAGTGGATCCACACTTTATCTGATTCCAGCAAGACGGCTCTCCTCCCCAATACGCCATACAAGTGAGGAATTTTTTTGGACCAGCCTTTTCCTCATTGGATAAGACGACGAGGAGTAAGTGGCCTACCAGATCACCGGATCTCACCCCCTTGGACTTTTATGCATGGAGTTATATCAAATCGAAAGTGTATGAAACAAGACCCCAATCGATTAAACAATTGAAGCAGAGATTCATTTATTGCTGCATGACAATTACTCCAGTGATGTTACAAAATGTCCGAAGAGAGTGGGAACATCAACTGGCATTGCGTATTGCCGCTGAACCCCGAACACATAACCTTTTAAAGTCAGTTGTAAAGTGGTGAAAGTGTAACAATGGTGAAAGTGCTGTGTCAAGAGACTTTATAGACATACTGTATATACATTATTATATTATTAACAATATATACATTATTATATACATTATTAACATATAAATATACATTATTAACATATAAATATACATTATTAACATATTATAAATATACATTATTAACATATTATAAATATACATTATTAACATATTATAAATATACATTATTAACATATTATAAATATACATTATTAACATATTATAAATATACATTATTAACATATTATAAATATACATTATTAACATATTATAAATATACATTATTAACATATTATAAATATACATTATTAACATATTATAAATATACATTATTAACAATATTTATCTTATGGTAGTACCTTAATTGACCTGGTTGTAATTTGAGCACCTGCGCATGCTCAAATAACCCTCGAAGTTACTTGAGCACCCCCTTGAAAAACTCAGCACGTGCTCAAATAACTCCGGGAGTTATTTGAGCACCCCAATGAAAAGCATTTGGGATGAAATAAAATAAATTGGGAAATTTAAGAAAAATTCAAAAAGTGGGATTTATGACCAACTTCTGGAAAGTTTGGCAAAGTTCATATTGTACAATAAAAATTTAAAATATGTCCCTGAACCAATTTAAGGATCTAATTTAAGGATCCATTTAAAAGGTTCCATATTTCAGAGAGCCAGCTCACTTATGGAACCGTGTATTGTCTGTCTATATGTTACTACTGTAACTCTCGGACGCATTGACCAATTTAGGTAAAACCTCGGATTTGGACTTATCTCGGCATGGTTACATGGTTAGGAATCCTGTTTAAAGTAGGCGTAGTCGGCCCACCTTTTTCGGAGACACCACCCCTAGAAGCGCTCCAACTTTACATTGTATAAGATAGAAAATTGGGGTTTCAGGTACAAAAGCCCCACACCGCTTCTATTACTTTGTTACCTGGTACGCCAAGCTAACCTTTTTGTCATTCTACTTGTGTGAAGCGCCAAGCTTACCTTTTGGGTGTTTCTACTTGTAGCTTTTAGTATGCACCATGGCAAAGTTTAATAGTTTCTAGTTTTGCTGAAAAATGTTAATTCGCTTTGCTTTGCCATTGCAAATTTCAATGTTTCCATGACTAATGTCATTTAGCTTTGCGTTGCTATGGATTCACGTTTCTGTTACGGCTTGCTGTTAGTTTTAAAGTTCTTTGCCTTTGCAGGTCTTCCTTTTAAGATTCCAGTTATTCGACGCTATTGAATACCCTTCAAGTACATCGGTTTCGAACCTTCGACGGTAACCTTTCGAACCTTCGACTTTACAATATCACTACTTATATTACGTAAAATAATTGTAAAATAATTATAAGCGACACTTAAAATTGGAGAAGGAAATATTTAAATTTTGGGAAGGAAATATTTAAATTTTGGGAAGGAAATATTTATTTTGGGAAGGAAATATTTAAATTTTGGTCAAGGAAATATTTAAATTTTAAGAAGCAAATATTCTACTTTTAAGAAGCAAATATTCTACTTTTAAGAAGCAAATATTCTACTTTTAAGAAGCAAATATTCTACTTTTAAGAAGCAAATATTCTACTTTTAAGAAGCAAATATTTAAATTTTGGGAAGCAAATATTTAAATTTTGGGAAGCAAATATTTAAATTTTGGGAAGCAAATATTGAAATTTGGAAAAGCAAATATTTAAATTTTGGGAAGCAAATATTTAAATTTTGGGAAGCAAATATTTAAATTTTGGGAAGCAAATATTGAAATTTGGAAAAGCAAATATTGACATTTTATGAAACGAATTTCGAAATTTTGTGTTACGAATTTCGAAATTTTGTGTTACAAATTTTGATATTTTATGAATCAAACATTTAAAATTTGGGAAACGGGTGAAAATTTTAAATGCTATCCCGCTAACAAAGCAAAAGAAGCAACTTTTAAATTAAAATTTCCTTCCTTTTTCAAAGTAAGTTTTTGCATAATTTATTTATTGCAATTACTTGTAAAACAGAAACAGTATAAAATTCACGAAAAGGTTGGACCATATGGAAATTTATTTGTATCTCAAACTCTTTTATTATTAGAAGCGGTGAAATTAATATTTTGACTAAAAGTTGAATTAATTATCTAGTCGGCCTTATGAAAAATTAGGAATTTTGAGAAAATCGTTCGTACGATTTTCATGGCCAACGAACTTAGCCTGTGACTTGGGCCAATACGTTCAAATCCGGAGTAAAAAAATTTCCATTTAGATTTACGAAAATGAGAGTCTTAACAGACACACACACAGACAAACCAGTTCTATAAGCCCTTGGTCGGGCTAAAACGGCGAATGGACGGGCCTATAGCCGAATGACGGGCCGGATAACTAGCCAAAAAACGGGCCGAATGACGGGCCTATAGCCGAATGACGGGCCGGATAACTAGCCAAAAAACGGGCCGAAAGACGGGCCTATAGCCGAATGACGGGCCGGATAACTAGCCAAAAAACGGGCTTAGGCGTAAATGTGAAAGTTTAAAACTAGCTCCGCATGAAAAACATTGGTAAATTCGTGGCTCTTTTTTAATATCGCTATCTATTTTGAAACGACGATTTATTCTGGTTTTCAATTTATTTTTGTTTGAAAGCTTTTCAATCGTGCTGCACCTGCAAAATATATTGTATTGTTTAAGTATACCTTAAATGTAAGACACTAACATCATTTAAAGGAACGTATTACGCAATATACTAAAATATAACTAACTTACAAGAAATCCGGATCATTGTCACAGTCAATGCTTCCATCACTGACTACATCCTTGGTATCTGCATTTTCGGAAATGGTGTTTAGCAACGCAGAAGTTGATTTCCTTTTGCGAGCAATTTTAGATTCATATAATTTAGATTTGAATGGCTGAACAATACAGTCAAGATCCACTCCTAGTAAAGCGAAATAGAACACATAAATAACAGTTTTTGTGTATACTATAAAACTTTCACTTAATATGTAAAATAACACGAATTTCTTTATCAAAATTAAGAATTTTTGACGATTTGTATTTTTGATTTCCAGTTTTTCCAGGAACACCTGTTAAAATACAGCTAATTAGACCACTTTTATCCCGTTTACAGCCATGAATACACTCCAATAATTACGATAAATATGAGCATTAACCATTAACAATTAAAAATGAAACTCTACGTAATCCTCTTTGCTAATTTAATTTTACTTACTTAGTCTTAATTCTTTAAACGATGAATCAGTGGCAGCTGTATCCTGCTTGACAAAAGCTTCGTCATCCTCCACTTTGATTTCAATACTACCATCCGAAATTGAGGAACTGTCATCTTCAGTTGAGTTGATGATTAGTAAATTCCTTTTACTTTACAAAATCATTGTTACATATTACTTACTGCAGATGGTTTGTAAAAATGTTTCATTGTTAAGTCAGATTTGTGAATTAAGTGCACCTTACCGGTTTTGTGATGGAGCTTTGAAAGTTTCTATCGAATTCAAACTTTTCAAACACTGCCCTGTTTCATTATTCTTTCCTGAATACGATCGATTTGTCATACAATATTCTACAAAGTTATTTGATGATTTACAAATGTTCCTTTTATTACTTAATATACCATATAGGTTGGTACATTTCAGACAGTACAATACTTAGCTGAAGTCTGAAGTAAAGTATTAATGATTTAATTACTTTCTAATGACACGCGACAATCCATCGCCAATGGATCCAGTTGCTTTTTTCGAAGTGTGGATTTTTTGGTTTTAGACTTCAAGGGATCATTAAAAGGCACTTCTGACAGTAATTCTTCGTTTTGTATGTCATCAGTTCCTGAATCCCACGAAGTAAAATAATCTTCCTCATCTGAGTGGAATGTAGTAGTTTCATAAGGGCATTCCTAACAAATGAGTACATTTAGTAAATCTTTAAGTCAATTTTTGTAAAATACATTGGAATGCTTTTATTAGTAAACAGTAAACATTACTGAAAATACTGGAACTGTTTTTTGCTTTACATTTGTATTGTTATGTTTTGAATTGTAAAACAGTTGAAGTATATACGAAAAGCAACTTTTAACTCTATGCAAATTTTACTAATGTACAATGCTTACCAGATTTTCTCCCTCGATTTCACCGTTCTTCCTTCCAATATCATGACGGGCTTGAAAAATATATTCATTGAAAGTTGAGACAATTTCCAGTAATTGTGTCTCCAAATTTTCTAACACGCTTACTACAACTTTAAGCTCCTCTGACGATTGGTAACAAGTAATGCATAGCAATGCCCCTTCTTGATTGCGACTGGAACACTTCAGTTTTGAAGATTCTTCTAAAACTTTTGGCAGGTACTTCTTACAGTTTTCCAAGTGTGTCTTAGAACAACTGGAATCGTTTGCTGCTATTTTTCTTTCCAAAACTTTCCAGCAGAATAAACATTTTTCTACAACCAAAGGTTGCAAAATACAATTATTTTCATTCGCAAAGGTCCGGTTCTTGGCCATTATGTTCCCGTCCCGATCTTTAAAACGGTTTTACAAACATCATCACAGATAAAAATTAATGTGTAAAATATATTAAAGATACTTTGATAATAATAGTAAAATAGTAATAATACACCATTAATTATTAAACAGCGATTTTTATGGTTAAAATAATTTATTACCGAAAACAATTTTCTCTTTGGAATTTTCCTAGCAGAAAGTTTATGGGTCTTAAATGAATATGCACCGTGCAATGTATTATTTAATAGATCACTTAGCCCTACAGTGTACAGCAACCCACAGTTTTAAGATTTAAATTGCGCAAATAAATTTTCTTTCATTCTGGTCACTGAATTAAGAATTAGCGAATTATTGAAATTCATTGACAAAGTTTACCTAGCTAAGGCAGAATTCACATTAGGCGCCCTTAGGAGTTAGGAATAGGAGAAAGCTTGTAGTACTCAATATGCACTATTCCAAAATAATTACCTAGGAGATTGATAATTATGACGCTTACAAGTAGTCTGGTAGTCCATGACAAAACATTCAAACTTCGCTTTTTTCACTTTCTGCAAAATTTGAGCCAAATTGAAGTGTTGACATTCATTTGGCTCAAATATGACTTTAATTTGGCTCAAATTTCTAAAAAATGAAAAAAGCGAAGTTTGAATGTTTTGTCTTTGACTACCAGACTACTTGTAAGCGTCATAATTATCAATCTCCTAGGTAATTATTTTGGCACTATTCTGTACTCAATATCTACTATGCAAGTATGCACATAACATTATTGTACTCTAATTATGTACCGATTTAATTGTGGTCAATGTAAAACCCACTACTAACTAACTATCCCATAATAATATTATAATCTAGAAAGTAGGATAGTTTGCTTTGTCTTGAAAACTACGGCGTTATATTCACTATTCACATATCAAACGAGATACATTTTTATTTCATCAGTACATAGCACAGAACTTACAAAATCAGTAGTTAAATATAAAAATTGACTACTACTCTCGGATATCCTCTCATGCCCAAAAACTACAACGAATTGACTACTTATTAATTATTACTGACACTACTATATAGCGACATTTTTGTGGACACCATTAACTCACCGACAGACGGACAATGCAACCGAACAAGGACAATCCGAATACATATAACATCAACCTACTCTAAATAAGCAAAATGTATTAGTAATACATTATTACCGTTATAAATATAATATTTTGGTTATTGTGCCTATAACCTCGACTCGGAATTAAAAATTTGAATGGGTAAGATACAAGCACATACCCAAAAAATGGTCACGGGAGACTACTGTACTATAAATATATTAAAACTTTTTACTATTTTAATGATCGTATCAATGGTATCAATACTATTGAACTAAATTCGCTACCATAATAATTACATCTTCATAAAAAATTGCTTCTATCTTCTATCTTCTACTATATTCTAACATATAACATCAGCTTTTACTTCATAGCTACATTTTTATACAAAGTAGGCTAACGGGTGTAGGTGTATTAGGAATAGGAACAGTTGAACTGCTTTTGGGTCTTGGGTAGCCGTTACGATTTTTGGACAACAGCATTTTTATCCAATGTGTAATTTATGTAGAAACTATCCAATAATACTATCTAGATACCGTATAACTACACTGGATAATGTCCCATATTAACGGAGTATATTTTCGAAGACCATGAAATACACTTCTCAACAACAAAATATCATCCATATTTACTGCACCTTTATTGTACATCCAGCAATTTAGAGCAATTATTTAATGGACATTGTCGTGTTTTAAGAAACTTTAAAGAAATGTGTCATAAAAGCCATTCATATAAAATTAGAAAAAATTGATTTGTACTACGAAGTATAGTTTTGCTCAGCCATAGTACGAACTAATTTTTACATAACTTTTTGAAAGTTCATTTCGAAATTATAAATATGTTTTGCTTTACGGTATCAAAACTGATGCTTAAGGTTTGCATTATTTTCCCATACGATGGATTCGGTATATGGCGGCAATACCGAATGCCTTATTATGCCTAAACCGCCGGTATTACCGCCAATTGCCGCAAAGTAGACTGTTCGGTACTTAGCAGTATGCCTGACTATACGTAGGAAAAGCATTACTCCCAAATGCCAATCTAAGGCATTTCAAAGTATCCGTCAGGGTACTTTGAAATAAGTATCTGTGCGCAGGTTTCTGTGTACCGAAAATAAGGCTTCTCCGGCATGCCTAATTATAACAAAAATAAGCAGTAGCAGGCATCTCTCTAAATATGATAATAAATGCTTTGTAGGTATACCGCCATCCACCAGAAATAAGGCATTTAGAAGTCTGCCGTCATGTGACAAATAATTACATTCAAATGATTTTCCTTTCTGTGAACAATTTATTATTTATTAACAAATTCTCTTGTTACATTTAACAATGAATTACATTTAACAATGAATTACATTTAACAATGAATTACATTAACAATGAATTACATTTAACAATGAATTACATTTAACAATGAATTACATTTAACAATGAGATACATTTAACAATGAATTACATTTAACAATGAGATACATTTAACAATGAATTGCATTTAACAGTGAGTTACATTTAATACATGTATATTCTAATTTTAACAAAAACGGATTTAAGTCGGCGATGTAAACAATAAGTGCATATTACCTACTATCTTATAATTAATTATGACAACACAACAGAACGTTGACTTCTCTATTTGCAACAACAAGCATGCTTGTTGTAATTCTGATTCTCCCAACACGAAATTATATTATTTTCTTATAGATTTTTATAAAACCGTAAAACTGTGTTGGTTATCAATAAGAAATTGTCCTCCTTGGGTGTTGGCAGACATACTAGCTGTTAATCCAGTGGATAGGTTATCCTGTGCTAGAAATGATGGGCTGTGATTTTCTCCAAAATTAGGGAAGCTATTTGTGATTATTGCACTTGTTGCGGAAGAATTTTCTTAATTCAGTTCCTAACAAATAAACATTAGAATTAAAAAGTGGATTGAATTCTTATATAAGATTGTTAAGTGCTTAAAATTTTACCTCATTTAATTTTTTTTTCTTAGCTTTCATTGATCCATCTGAGTTGTGGGTGTCTCTCAAATCCCGTAAAACCTTAGTAATGTTTTGTCTCGTCAAAGCCATTTGAGTCTCTAATTTTCTTTGATATTGAACTGAGTCAACTTCACCATTCAACGGGAACTTTTTTCTTATAGCGGCTGAAAAATATACAAACGCATTTCAAGAGAACTTAAATACTGAACTTTAAATTAAAAGGAAAACAGGGGTACCGTAAATCAACTTTAATGTTATATCGGGCAGCGTATTTTTGACCGTTAGTGATGCCTTTTTGCTGAAATAAATAAATTATTTTCATTTCAAATTAGTGGAGATCAATAAACTTGTTTGTTGTATGCCAGTAATCACGCGAAGTTAAAAAAAATTACGTATGTTGACCCCGTTAGTGTGCAGGTTGTTAAAAACGAAATGGGATGCAACTGTAGCAGCAATTTTCGGACTACAGTTCGCTGTATATTAGAACTCCCTATTGCCCATTCCACGTTTTTATCAAGATTAAGAGGTATGTTTTCTCCGTTGTGGTGTACAGTTACGTTCCCATTGGTGACCTAGTACAAAAGACATTAATATATTGATTTCATTAAAATCGCAAAATTATCGTAATAAATGGAATTGAAACCTCATTATGAAGGATACCTGAGACTGGGTTTTCCTTAGAACATTCAGGATGTTTCATGTCAATAAGGTGTGACACCGATTCCTTTAGTGCTTTTTGTCCTTCACAATAGAATTGAAATATTAACAATAAAATAAAGCATTAATGGAAGTGGTAACTCATTTCTTAATACCTTCTAAGACGGATTGAAGTAATTCTTCAAGCGTGGATAATGGCTTACTTTGAGTATTCTACAAGGTTTCTATTTCGGTATGAATAGCTTCATCAGTTGTAGGGTAAATTTTAGAGGGTGACCTATACAATTGTGAAGCTTTTGGTGAGTAGATTCTTTAACCATTATCATGGAACCATACGTTATTGGAACCTAGAAAAATCAACCAGGTAGTTATTATGAACAACAAACATGTTTGTTGCTTTTCGTTAGCTATATATTGTTGTTAGTTGGAGTCTTACGGCTCTATCTTACCCAGTCAGAAGTGCGTGCAATTTTGAAGTCAATTAAAGTAGTTGTACTATATTTCAACTGAAATTCGACAGAAGTTAATTACGCTGCGGTAGAAGTGATTGGGAGCCAAAAGGTTATTTTCTTTTCAGGACCGTATATTTGAAAATCTAAGTAGTAATTTTCTTTCCCCGCCTGTCATTGAATGAACGCTATTGTTGAAGTAAGTTATTTCATTTTGGCACTTCGCAGTAAAAATTGGCATGCGCAAATGCGTCGAATTTAAAGCATTACTTTTTACTGCCGATATAACGTCATGTATTGGTATTCCGTTGATTGCCCTATCCTACCGAATTTAAAGTACTACTTTTGTATGCGCAAAATTTGACATAGTGAGATATCCCTTTATATTACTTCTGGTACCGATTCTAAAGTAGTCCTTTTAAATCCATTTTTCGTCAGATTACAGCACATCTTTTACTACCAGTGTCTACCGATTTTTAAGCAGTCCTTTTAAATCCATTTATTTCGTCAGATTACAGTACATCTTTAGCTACCATTATCTGCCGATTTTCAAGTAGTCCTTTCAAATCCATTTATTTCGGTAGTTCAAAGTATGCCTTTAATTATCTGTGTATACCGAATTCCAAATGCAACCTGGTTATACTTTATTTAAGCACTTAACAGTATGGTCACGTGACAGCTTTAGCATTTGCTGGCATACCTGAATGTACTTCTATATACCGAATCCATCGTATGGGTTCTCACATGCATGGGGTTGATTCCATTGTCATTTATTATTTTAGTTGTCGAACTGGAGGTCTTCGATGGCTGAAATCAATACACGTTAACTGAATAAAAAATAAATGAAAGCCAAAGGCAATGTGGCTTAGAAGTAGTTAACCTATTTTATTGTACTTACCAAACTGTGGAACTCAGCAGAAAATAAATTTTAATGGCTTGCTATGTAATATTTAAATTAAACATTGATTGAATGATAAATTTATCGTTTATCTTAGGTTAGTTAACCCTTTAACTTTAGGGTGTTCGGTTCCCATCAATTCGGAGTGCAACGCATTTCTGAAAATTAAGGTTTCTAGTTCCTGCAATGCTACAATTCTACACTAGTGAAGAATGCTACACTTCAGATCTTTAGGCACATCTATATGGTAGATAGACTTGCGATGTAATGAGAGTACTGCTTATAGGGTCACCATGAATCAAAATTAAAGTAACAACCTCAGATTTACATATCAAAAATCTTGTGTAATTTATTTGTAAAATGCATACTATTATTATGTATAATTTATAAGTTGACAGAAATGAACACTTTTCACTCTCTACAGACGAACACTAATTAAGGCATTGATGGTATGATTAGCTAGGATAAACATAAACGTAGTAAACGTGCATTTTTTAACGTAATAGAAATGTCCAATTTCGACCCGTAAAGTTCTAAGAGATTTGATTTTTCTTCGAGTCCAACGATTTGTTTCAGGATGGTCCATCCAAGTCCTTAAAAATTCAATTGAATTTTCGTTTCCTCGTGACATCATTTTAAAAATATAAAATTCAATGATAAGGAGGAACAGTACTAATAACGGCATTATCAAATAAAATGGCATTCCTAATTTGAAATACAAGCGACACATTCCAAATATTGAAATACCATGAACGATCATTGCCACAAGGAATACTGAGGGGTGTATTACTCTTTGGAGTTCATTTCCAATTCCATTAAAAATATACACAATGGAGTAGAATTTTAAAGCTAATAATAAATTGTGTCTTCTTTTCGAAATGGTAATATTGCTCGGGTAATTCACACAATACTTTGACATTTTAGCGAGGCAATCAAAGTACATTAGCGTGTATACTATGAGCTTAGTGTATGTGAGTGAGGCTATAGTTCCAGTGTACAGGATAAATACCGATGAAAAGAGTTTTGTTAAGATATTGTGACTTATCGATGGATACAGCAAATCAAATATTGGTTGCAATGGGTATTCCTCCAAATGGAATACTAGAAAGGGAGGCAGACATCCTATTGTGATACCCAAAGGAATTATCGCATTGGCAATCAAACCAATTTTATCCAATTTATTTGCTTCTTTCACGAAATCTTCCGGAAAGATGCCTATCAAATTTTTTATCACATAAATTAGAACATGCAAGAATTTCGAATTTTTACTGGCAAGTTACAATACACTTACCCGGAAGGATATTTTGAAAATATACCATCGTATTGAGCACATGTAATGCATCTCGCAATGAGATCATAGCAGGAGTGTTTATTACAATTGCTCCAACAATTATGCTGCTTAACAAAACCGAAACAATCGTTAAGATGAATCCGTACGGTGCCAAAAGAATTTGTACAAGAAAATAAACAACGGAGTAGTAGAAGTAGTAAGAAATTATTAAAATACCACAAACGAATACGAAAACTGCTTTTGACAATTTCAAATCGATGTGTTTTCCTATTGAACGTGTAAGGTCCAAATCTTAATTTATCACATATACCAAAGTACATAATCAGTGCTCGTTCTTTAAGATCAGTAGCCATTTTTGTAACTTCTGAGAAATGCAAAGCAAGCGAAATCTACTCCTTAAAAGTGTATATCAACTATTGTACTGCCTTGGAATCCAAAATATTCCTACATATACTCATTATATCAAGTTCTCCCTCCCCTCTCCCAAGACGGTCAATTCTTTAACTCATAAGTCAAGTTATTCATGTTAATAGGATTATTTCATTCCGAATGCTAAGGCATATCGAATATAAAATCACATTATTATTTAATTGATGTAGAACATGCCTAACCATTTATTCGACCAGGACTTCATTTCTGTATAGTAATATCTTAAAAACACTGTGGGAAACTCCTTAGATAAGTGGCGAGTCGGAACATTGAATTTTTACTGCTCTTTAATTCAATTAACTGTCGGATACTATAATAATATATCTAATGACTGCCTAATGTCGACTGTGACTGTATGTAATGCACTTAATGAATTTGGAGGATTCTGATTTTTTAAATCTGAGATCCAAGGTCGTAGAGTGATTATCTTCCCATTTGGCGGACGTTATTCAAACCGAAGCTCGAACTATTAGTAGAAGTTTCAGCGAAAAAATACGTTCTTCATTTATTTTAGATATCGGATACCCATTATTTTGATTCCTTCAAAAGGCGACGTCACGGTGGATTTAATTATAGTTCCTAATCTTGAAGTTAATAGCAAACAATATCGAAGCAAAGAATTTTGTTTTTTTCGAGTTTCCTGTTGTTATTACCAATCTTCCAATATAATAACGGATCTACAGATATGATATAAGACATTACTAAATTGGATTTTGTCAGGCACGCCCCCGTTGACAGCAATTTGATATATTGGATATGAATGGCGACAAGTTTTAATATTTGGTACACCAGGGATTATATACAAAATCAAATTAAAATGTAGACAAATAACAATTAATTATTAAGAATTTATTTTCCAGTTAATGTACTGGACAGTACACATTAACTGGCACACATTCACCATATATTCACCACAAACAAAAACAAACACATAAGCTCATAGTCATATTACATACAGTATATACGACAGCGAACATATATTTAGTACACCAGTATAAATTTTGAAGTCATTAGGACTATCATCACGTAGACTTGCATTGTTTTCCTTAACAGACATTTTATCATTTAGATTGGTACCACTTTCTGACGACGCATTTCGAAACAATCGACGTTTTGCTCTACAGAATGTTATCGAAACTCTTCATCTACTCTTACAATGTCTACTTTGCATTGTTTTCTTCCACTGGACTGATTCCTATGGAATGGGATCCAACTGCAAGGAGGATGTCTTTTACGAAGAAGAAATGGAAGATTTACATATGGCTTTCAGGGGCGCTGCTGCAATTTGGATTCCTATGTTCGATACTAATCATATTCTTCTGTTACGACAAGCTTACTGGAGAGCAGTTGAGAGCTTCTGGAAAAATATTCTGCTGTTGCAACATCTGCTTTGGAATACTCGGGTTTTCATCAAACCTAAGTTTGGTGATGAATCATTTCGATGGAAATGATATGTCTCTGATCAATAATGCTGCAATGAAACTGGACTCCGAATGTGAAAGTAAGTACTCAATCCCGTGGTGTGCACATTAAAATTAATTCCTTTTTATAGCGTAGGCAATTGTAAGAGCAGTTTTGATTTCTAAATTAAAAACTACATAATACATATAATGTAACATTTTAGGAATTGATTCTCAAACTAAATCAGGGTGACCAGATTTGAAGACTGAAAATTTGGGATGTTCCTACTGATAATGCATTCTAGATAAAATTTAGAAAAACTATACAAAATTCGGGAAACACAAATCAATTATATTGCAATAAAAAACCAAATAGTGCATTGCAAGGTTTTTAATATTCATGAAACGTTAATGAGCTTTAAACAACAAGGATTTAAAACTTAGTTGATAAAAAATTATGTTATTGGGCAAAGGGTGGAAAGATTTTGCATTTTTGGAGATAAACACTACAAATGCTTAAAATTTTGGTCACCCTAAACCAAACCTTAGTTTTGTACTACGACGGGGTTAAATATATTGATTTTCTTCAAATTATTCCTTTTGATTTTAACTTTAAAGTATATGCTATTGTGTATTTCAGAAAACCACATTCTGGTATCAAGAAAACCAGCAAGGGTTTCAAAGATTGACATAATGGGGTTCTGTGCATTCTGCATACTTCCGGTGGAAATTTTGATTTCTCTTTTGATTTCATTCTACGTGGCCCTTAAAGCCTCTCCAATAAGTTGGGAGCCAGCATTCAGAGCAGGGCATGAAGTGGCAGCTTTGGAAATTCTGAGCAGAACTGGAAATTGGGTTTTGATGTTCGCTGTATCAATGGCTTTCGTCGGTCCATCTACAATGTATTTATTGGCAGGAACGATATACATTTACGTTGCCACAACTTGGAGCAAAGTACTACAGAATGTAAAGAAAAATGACGACGAAGAATCAATTGAAGAAATACTGAAAGCCATGATAAGGCTAAAAATCTTATCTCGCTACATCAACGACCACATTTCACTAATTGTTCCCGTTCTTCTGATCGTTGCTCAAGGTCTCAGCGTCGGAAGCATCTACGGAACAATTAAGCACCTGGATAGCGTAGTTGGATTATTCTATCCGATGCTTGCTATTGTTTTGATCATTCTGGAGGCTTCTCTTCTTCAACAGGGCAGCCTAATGCATCACCACTCTCAGAAATCGCTGATCAAAGTGGGAAACAGAGAAAGCAAATACACAAAATTGATAGCTAGAAGCTTAAAACCAATTGCGTTAGAAGCAGGGGCTTTCGGGTTCATCGATCAATCATTCGTAATGACATTTATTGGCTTAATTGTCGACAACACGGTTGACGCACTGGTTTTCTTCGATGGCTAAAATCAATATCTTTCACTGAATAAATAATAAGAATATCACAATAACAAAGTTGCAAAATATTATTTCCTTATAAAACTTTTTTTCCAGCTTACATTTCCTTATTTTAGATAAATAGTAAATAAATATAAGATCTATTGTATTACATTCACCTCGTCTTTAGCGGGATAGACTATAGACCATAGTTTATATATTATAGCATGAAATGAAGTAATTGTAAAATGATATCTAGTGTATTAGAAATATTTAGGGTAATGTATTTTTGTTATTGTGATGTTATAGTTAAGATATGAAGAAGTTCTGTGAAGTAAATATTATGTCGCTTACTCTGCATGCTTGATATTGTATTGTAAACAATGTATTAGGTAAATAAAAGTATTAATTTGGTTTATCAATTGATATTGATCATAATGGTTGAATTTGGTTTCATAAAGTTCATCTTTTATAGTCTGTAAAAGTTTTAGTAATGACAATTAATAAATAACGTTCACAAAAGCCAGCAATTACTTTTCAGATAACATAAATTGAACTTCTGATTGAGTAACATCTTTCCATAAGAATTATTATCAAAGCCGACAAGCTTCCGATAGCTAAGACTACAAAAGCCCCAAAGAGATCATTAATACCAACATTCTCAAAATCAAATCGGTTTTTAGGACGACATTGAACTTCCAGGTAAAATTTTAGAGCTTTGGTGGTGCGGTAGACCAACCCACTATTCAATATTTTCAAGGACCTGTTTAATTGACATCCATTGACATTAAGTCCCAATAAACACATCAAGACAAATATTAAATATTTTCTCTAGTATTACTAATATAGTTTTAGTTCATAATGCATGACTTACCCAACATTAAGGCCTTCTAAGAGAAATGAGCGTCTCTTAACGAAGAGATGAGTAGACGGAATATTACGCAATACAATTCTAGTTAATGAGCACATATCTCCAGGAGGGATCTTTTGTCTACCTCGCATCAAATTTAATTCGTCATTTGAAACTATGTAAGCCTTTTGCCTGGTTTGCAAAATCTTTAATAGGTTTTCCTCCGGTAACTTGTTCTCCGGAGTGTCAAT
This sequence comes from Yoshiicerus persimilis, assembly GCA_020352615.2. Taxonomy (NCBI): domain Eukaryota; kingdom Metazoa; phylum Arthropoda; class Collembola; order Entomobryomorpha; family Tomoceridae; genus Yoshiicerus; species Yoshiicerus persimilis. The sequence continues at coordinate 47,445,480 of CM036940.2, forward strand.
CTTTTTACGTACTCCAAAATCATACAAAGATTCGAACATTTCTGTACTTAGTATTCCGGGATTCAGTATAAACTCGTAGTTGTACTCTTTTAAATCTTGCAGAGATTTTATACGTGGCTTCCTATTGGTAAGAATCGAAATGAAGTTCGCACAGTAGTACACCCAAATGAGAACAAAAAGAATTATCAATGACATTACTACTGCCCTTAAAGGAAATGTTTCCCCGATCCATCGATCTGAAAATATTAATGTAAAATGAATGTTACTATTAAGATAATAACTGATTAAAAACATTTTTCAGCAAAGCATTTTTAAAATAATTTAAAACTATGACTTGCATTACTAAAACATGAAAGACCCTCGAGACTCACTTTGTTTAAGAACTGCTGCTAACATGTCAGAAAATATTTGCACTAAGTTTTCATCACATCTTTTAGAATATTCCCATCTGCGTGCAAATACCTCAGCAATAAAAATAACGATAATGGTTATCAGTAGTGTTAACCAGACTTTTAAGCGAAAGGGCTTGGTATAAACATTTCGAACTGTTCCATAGTTAGGTTGCATGAAAACAATTTCCAATCTAAATAAAATTATATGCCATCCTACAACTTGTTTCCAGACACAATGAATAGAATATAAATAAACCGTTGCAAAACGGGCGTAAACAAATATCGGCATGTGTGTTTATAAATGTAAATCATCATGATTTGATTATCAGAGCATCATGGTTTGATTATCAGATCACCATGGTTTGATTATCAGATCATCATGGTTTGATTATCAGATCACCATGGTTTGATTATCAGATCATCATGGTTTGATTATCAGATCACCATGGTTTGATTATCAGATCATCATGGTTTGATTATCAGATCATCATGGTTTGATTATCAGATCATCATGGTTTGATTATCAGATCACCATGGTTTGATTATCAGATCATCATGGTTTGATTATCAGATCATCATGGTTTGATTATCAGATCATCATGGTTTGATTATCAGATCATCATGGTTTGATTATCAGATCATCATGGTTTGATTATCAGATCATCATGGTTTGATTATCAGATCATCATGGTTTGATTATCAGATCATCATGGTTTGATTATCAGATCATCATGGTTTGATTATCAGATCATCATGGTTTGATTATCAGATCATCATAAGTAGCTTCCTGCGAACACATATACAAACAGACAGATCAGGTATATCAATAAAGCAGCTTCCCGAGAACACACAGACGGACAGACAGACCAGGTATATCGATAAAGTAGCTTCCCGAGAACACACAGACAGATAGATCATGCTCTAGTAGTTAGCAGAGCAAGGTAAGGTGGCGCTCTGTGGGACTTTGTATTTCTGTGACTTGTGTCATATATGCATTGCTATGTGACTTTGCAAATTTTCGAATTCTGCAGAAACTAAAAGTCCGAGGGGGCTGATTTTCAATATGGAGCAAGATATATTAATAAGTGATGTTTTAAAAAAAGATTGATCAATTTATGTGAATGCGTTCTAAAGTTATACGACCGACTCACAGACAGACAGACGGACGGACGGACAGACAGACAGCGTGACAGAGCATTCCCAGTAAATATCGTGCCGATATTTAATAAACGAATACACATAAATAGGATATATTTCATAGCAATATAAGACTTTTTTTTAAATATTGAATGTTTAGATTAAAGTCTAAAGTAACTTTAATTTAACTCGTAAGTCTCAAATAATCATTTTGTATTAAAAGAAGTATGTAGTCTATTGTGTACTTCGTTTGCTTTCCCTCAAGTTTTGAAATTTTGATTATCCTTGCAATGTGACAATCAAGTTAAAAATAAAAACGATATGATAAAATAAAAACAATTTTCAGAATTTCAAATGTTTTTTGAAGACCCTATTCAGGGAGGGAAATGCGTTCACAATCATTTTGTTTTCATCGATATCACAATTAATTAAAGAATAATGATCATGTTCCTGTTCGGAACGCCGAACCTGCTGTTCGTAAAAGAATGAGCTGCCGACAGAGATTCCACGCGACTTTTAAAAACGTACATATAACCTAATATCATATCTCTATTTTCATTATTTACATCGTCGTCGATTCCATAAGTACAATTTCTATTTGGAGTTTCTCGAATACACCACTTTGATTCGACGGTAACATTGATCCTATGAAGAAACAAATATCAAAAGTAGTATATTAAAATTGCTTTTTAATTTTTCGAACTATTGTAAAATGTTTGCAACCAACGAAAAATTCAGAATTTGAATTAAATCCCGTATCATATTTATTTCCCATCCCCAAGCTTTTACCAGTCGACCATTCTTTAGTACCACAGGTAAAAGTGAAGAAATTTCTCGAGATCTCTGAAATAAAACAAATGTAAATATTATGTACCAATGTACCTAATAACCTATCTGTTATAAGTGCAGCAGTTTCAGTTTCAATTTTAGAAAAATCACTTAAACATTTGGCATGTTTGTAAATAAATGATCTGATACCAGAATAATAGCTCGTAGATCTGTTCCGTTAAAAATGGAAGACAGTGTGTTATTGGGTACTATTGTTGGCAACAGTAATTCACTTAATTCATCTGGAAGTATTGCAGCGGAGTAAAAATTAAGACTTGGTTCATCTAATGATGCATTTCCTTTATTTCTAATTACTGCTAAATCATTGGCCTCACATACAAAATCGAAACTGATAGTACAAAGAGTAAAATATAGAGACTTTACTGTATAAATTTTTAACATTATCAAAATGTTCAAAAAACTAACGTTACGTTACAATAGACTGAATTACATTTATGCTCTGGACTAACCGTCCATCAAAAGGACATTTGGTGGTCGTTATGATTGAATAGTAATCAGAGTGAACGAAAAAACTTGACTTTTGTAGAAATATTTACTTTAATATTTCAAGACGACTTTGATATGACAATTTAACAAAAATTCACTTAGTAAAATAAGTATGATTTGGTATTAATATACATGCGTTATAAGGATAAGGCTAAATGTATGTAGTAAGTGTTATGGAAAAAAGCAATTGTATTCGGTTTTACGTTATCCTGAATATTGAACTCCGTTTATATAAAAGCTATGTATAATTTGGCGAACATTTTCATTAGACCATTGCAAATTGAATTGTTGCATTTATTTATGTCGGCAGCCATCCTGAATTGAAAACATGATACAATCGCATATGAAAGGCCCTCATCTATCACAGATGACAAAACTAACAAAGTAAATACTTTCTTCGTCTGAAATGCTCTAAAATATTGAATTTTCCATTCCCCTGAACACCTAAGTGCGATAGGTACGCAATAGTACATATATAATGTAAACGTAACTTTCTTCAATACCTTTTACGTTGTGATATGACAGGTCCTGGCAGTGCTGGCAGTGCCAATCACACTTTAACTTCAAAATAGACGCAGGGAGCAAATCGATAATGAAAATAAGAACGTTACATCGTTACATGTATATTTGTCATTCTGTATCATTGAATAATCATTCTGACTGAAAATTATTTATATTCAAACATTTACTATTTACATTGAACGTGAGACTTTAACTTCATGAACTGAAATTGAAATTTGAAAATAAAATTTAGAGACAAATTGCTATGCTAGCCAGGATTTGTTTTGGTACAGACGAAAATTCGTTCTTTAGGCCTTGATCATTTTAATTTTTTAAATGTAATTTACTGAGATATTTTTGGTGAAAAGTTAGTAAACGCTTGTATTTTGCTAACAAACCCAATAAAGCTCTAGAATTCCATACCTTTAGAATTTCTCAAAGAAATCGAACAGTAACCCATTAATCACTCAATGGAGAAGATTGAGAAGAATTACTAAATAATTTGTTTGAGTCCTACTTAAATCTTAACATGATGAAACAGAACAATTATTTAGGTATGCTAATTCTAGGGTCTCAATCTCCATCGGTACTGGATTGAAAATTTTATTTTCCATCCCAAAACCTTCAAAACCTTATGAAATGGTTTAGCATTATTGTGCAACAAACTCAGTTGAGAATTTCAAGGAGCAAAGAAAGACGAATTCAAGCAAATCAGTTTTGTGGATCCGCGGGAGAAGAAAATACCGTAGCTTTGAGAAAGTAATAGGCAATAGTGAGGAAACATAGTGAAGAATTGAAGTTCTAGTATTATTGCGTGTTTTTACTTATCTTTAAAATATCATTGTCCAGTTAAAAATACACTAGTCGTAAAATCTTTTTCTTGAGAGTTTATCAAAGTGCTACTTTTGGTATTCATCTGGTATATTTACGCACACCAGCCACCAGCACCTACTTAACTAGCAAACAGACATTGAAATACATTGGTGGAACAGCATAAACTGAAAATTTTCTGAAACACCGATATTGTAAAATACAGTAACTATTTTGTACTTGTATATTGACCGATTTAATTAGAGACTTAATTGCTTGCTTTTGACAAATCGAAATTTAGTCCAAATCAAATGGAAGCTCGTATAGCCCAGGCCTTCTCTGGAGGGGAAGAAGTTTGTATAATTTGTTTACGTACGTACAGCGACAAAAGTAAATGCCCAAGCAAAACTTCGTTACTGCACTCCCAGAGTGTTTTCGATACAGTTGCCCAATATTTGAACTCTGAGATTTTCAGTAAATGTTTTGAATGGAACTTTATGAGAGAAGGAACATCGCCAGTGTGCTCCGAGTGTTTAGGACCAATGGAACGAATTTACAAACTCGATAAACAATTGAAAAAATTGGAAACTGTGATAAAACTTCTAATAAATTCATTTACTAGCGAAGTACTTGGTCATCATAACAGTTTGGAAGCTTTGTACACCAACAATGATGTGGAAAGCAACGATTCTGATTGTCTAGTGAAAGCAGAACCATTTGTTGCTAGTGTCATAGATATCAAAGAGGAATGTCCTGATTTTGAAGTTGAAGAAGTAGAAGTAGATTTGAATTTGAATAATACAATTACTGTTGAAGAAAATTATGCGTGTGAAGAAGACTATTTTGACGATTTTGAAAGTAATGCTTTAGATTCCTTTTTGTCGGATGGAGAAAACCTCCAGTCTCCAAATGGTAGCGAAATATATTTCTTTTGGAAATAACCTATATTAACGGAAATTATTTGCAGTAGAGCACTCATATTGTCGTCGTCAATTCTTTCTTTAATCACTGATTTCTACTTGCAGATTCTGGTATCCGGAACACTGAGAAGACTGTTACTAACAGAACCCCAGAGGAGACAACGGATGTCACTAATTATCGCCATTTCAAACTAAAACCCCTAAGAATTGCTTTAAAAAGTAACTTTATTTATTCACAGTTTATAGAACATTATAAATGAAACATTTAAGTTTTTATGCTTTCCTCGTTGATTAACTTTCAGAATCCGATTCCGCTATTAATTCTTCGTCACTTAAGAATGATTGCGTTTCTTACGGAAATATTAAACTTAAGCAGCTTAGGGTTTCAATTTCAAGTAAGTTTATTTCCTTAATTTAAACTTTAAAAAACTGCAATGTTAATATGATGAATTTCTCCAGAAACTGCTAAAATGATAATTTTCGGTAATGAATGTGTATCTCCAGTTATTTAACCTTGACATGATCTTTAGTATCCATTTACGTTTTTAACATTTGTGCACGACCAAGGAATCTTAATATTTTTTGTAGATAGTGTTTTCAAAACAGGAGTTAATAAATTGAAATAATTTCAGGACTGAAAATGGATAAAAATGGAAATATAATATCTCCAGTAAGGCAGCTTAACCAAAGAAGCGCCGGGTTAAAGGCTAAAGTAGCTATGAAAACAATTGCCGAAAAGGTACTAAATATTGGTGGGCCAAACAACGATGAATTTGGAAGGACGAACAGGTAATTTCGTAGTACTATAAGTATAAAACTACGTTATGATTCCAATATCACATGGATGAAAAACATTTTCTAGTCATTTGCATTGTATTACTATTCAGGATTATCAGGATATTTCCTTCAAGTAATGTATAAAATAACTATTTTGTATATTTTTGGCTCTGTAATGAATAACTTCCATTCTGTATATTATGTAGTGACAGCGGCTGGATATCTGAATCTGAGGAGAGGGAGAAAGAAAGTGCCTCTGGATGTGAATCAGATAGGGAAAGAATCATCAATAAAACAAAATATAAAACCATAACAAGATATCAAAAAGGAAAACGTTTCCTGTGCAGGGATAGATCGTGTCACTTATCATTTAACTTTAGTAAGGAATTGGAATCCCATAGTTTAATATCAGGACACTTAAATGAAAAACATTACAAGTGCAAGACATGTTCGAAGTCCTTTCACAGAAGCGTTGACTGTAAGATCCATGCAAATTCCCATAAAAAAGTCAAACTTTTTAAATGTTCTCGTTGTCTCAAGAAATTCAAACAAAAAGAAGCCTTACGAATGCACAATTATCGCCGGCATTGGAAAAGCGGAACAGAATGCAAACAATGCGATAGAATTTTTCTCAGAAAAACAAATTATGAACAGCACATCAAACATCACAACAAAAAAGGATTTAAGTGTAAGATTTGCTCACAACAATTTTTATGGAGAATTTCACTAAAGGAACACCATCGTATAAAACACGAAGAAAGGAGACATACGTGTACACTTTGCAACAAAGCGTTCTCAAGTTTATCAGCCGCTAATCTTCATCGCATCAACCACTTCAAAAATAGAAATAAGAAGCAATTTCCATGTGCGGCTTGCAAAAAAATTCATACTGTAGAAAAAATTTGGGATGACTGCATTCTTAGAACTTTTCGGACTGGTAGGAAATTTAAGCTCATATGCGCCGTTTGTATGCAAGTGTTTAAATCCACAAAGGATCTCGACTTCCACAGAACTAAGACAAAACATAAAAACATAAAACACTTTAAATGTACTTTATGCAAAAAACGGTTTTACAGAACTAGGGATATTCAAGATCATGCCAGACAGCACGCTTCTTCAAAGAAGTTCAAATGTAATATTTGCTCTAAGAAATATTACAGGAAATACGATTTAACATCTCATATGAAAGTTCATGATCCTCATCATAAAGTATTGTCATGTACTGAATGCTGGAAAGAATTCAAATACGAACATAACCTTCGTGAGCACATGAATGTCCACAGCGGAAATAAGCCATTTGAATGTAATATGTGCAAAGCAGCCTTTCACACAAAATCCCAATTATACAAACACTCTAAATATTGTACTAAAGAGTCGACAACTCATACTTTTGAGTGTAAACATTGCGATTCAATATTCAGAAATGAAAATAAGTGTAAAAAACACGAAAAAACTCACATAGTGGGAAATATTTTCCCGTGTAAATATTGTGGAAAGCCCATTACTGATAAACTCTATAAACGCCACATAGAAACTCACTCAGCCCAGCAACATAAATGTAGTCAATGTAAAGCGGCTTTTCATACACTTGATAAGTTGGAATTGCATAAAAGTACTGCCCACGGTTCTGAAAAACCGTTTCCATGCTCTGTGTGCAAAAAAGCATTTGGGTCTAAGAGAAGTATACGCAAGCATATGGAAATCCATTCTACTGAAAAACATGTATGCGAAGTTTGTGGGAAAGCCTTTAAAAAGAGGGATGATTTTAATGCGCACAAAAAGTTTCATACCAGGGGTTTTCTTCCTTGTGCCTACTGTGACAAGAAATTCATGACCAAAGGCTCTGTTCGACAACACATTAGTATAGTTCACTCGAAAGAGGTCCATTCATGCGATATTTGCGAAAAAACTTTCCCCCAGGCCAAGAAGCTCGAGGTCCATTATCGTTCACATACGGGAGAGAGGCCTTTTCTATGTGACCAATGCCCTAAAAGCTATGGAACTAAGCGTCATCTTAATGTACATCGTGAAAGGACCCATTTCAGCAAAGAAGTAGATTGCAAAGTTTGTGGGAAAAGGCTACCTAATAAAATCTCTTTAGAACACCACGCCCGCGTCCACGGAGATAAGAAATTCCAATGTGAGCTATGTGGATTTTCTTGTAACAGGAAAATAAATTTGACCACACATATCAGAAAACATACTCAAGAAAAACCGTACTTATGTACATTGTGTGGGAAATCATTTACACGCTCAGATAACCTAAATACACATATCAAGTGGCACAATAAGAATAAGTAAAATCCAGAGGGGAAGACGAACACCCCATTATCCAAAAACTGGAAGGAAATCAACTGACCACAAAAACGAAATCCCGAACTTCCGTCTGAAAATCTGTAAAGAGCCAAATTTTCAGGAACACAAGATTGAATTTCCATCCAACTGTGTTACATGTAAATTCCTGTAATCCATTTTCTAGGCTAATCGCATGTACAACCCCATTTATATTCTTTAGTTTAAACAAATTCTTGAAATCCAAGTTAAGGTTTTTACCTACGGGTAAAAAAGTTTAGTTAAAATTAAACCACTGTGTTGTTCGTAGTTATGAACATTTTAATAACCAGAAAACATTTAATCGCATGTATTGCTTGATTTCGGGTTTTAAATAATTAAATCGGTAACGAGTCCTCTAAATAAAACATGAACTACCATTAATATTAGTCTTTTACCTTATGTACACTCATCACGTGAAACAAGAGTGTAAAATGTGTTTTATGATTCTAGTTTTATATTTACTAAAGACAATATCAATATCTGTAAAGAAAATCAACGAATCAGCAATAATTAAAATATTTTTATTTTACATCAATTTAACGCAAGGACCTATTACTCATTTGCAATTACAGTGATATAGAGTAGCCTAGCTATATTGGTTTAATTCCTAAATGTCCTGATTTGTGAATGATCAACACCAATAAATAAGCCTAAATGTAAGCTTGCATAATTAATAAAGTATTCTCCCGTAAACACAACTAAGAAAGAGCAGAGCAAAGTAAGACCGTAAATTTTAAAAATTTTCGATAAGGATTCCAGTTGCAGAGAGGTGACTTTTTTAAATAGAGGGGCAAGTGTTGCTCTATAAGTCCTCGCTGGACTTTCGCATCTCATGAAATCCCAAATGAGTTCAGGTCTGGAGATGAAGCAATGATAAGTGTTGATAGTATCCTTCGTCACTAACTTTTCCCCGTAAAATTTCCAGATGTCTGCAATATAATATTAAAGTACTGAAATTTAAATTTATTAACAATATATTTAAAAAATTCCGTAAGCAAAAAAACAAACCAGCAAGTCCGGATTCGTAGAACTTTGCAAATGCCGGAGTAAATAACTTGGCGGCAAAATTTCGAATAACCATAAAAGATGTTGATATTGACAGTAAATAATCAGTGTCCTTACTTTTGAACAGTAAAGTATCATCAGACTTAATATCCATTAAAGCTTTGAAATATTTAAGGCCCTCGTTGAATCCTAACAGTACAAAATTAAGAGGAACTCTATGTATTTTACTATTATTATTAAACAAGGCGAACGTCAAATTTTGTGGAATGTCCATCTGTTCTTCGTAAACTCTCAGCAAACCACCGTAAGGAGTATTGAAAATGTATGAAACCTTTGTTTGGAGATCAGGGTAAAGGTTTTGTTTTTCACGTGTGGTATTTGGCAAGCCAAATATGAGCATAGCATCGAGAAGTAATGATCTTGGGGCTGCACCGGGGATCCAAGGATTAAAGTATATATCGACATTAAAAATCGGATACAAATTATCTTGCAGTACAGATTTCATGGTTTCAGGAATTAAAGGAAGAGATTTTCCTGTCAAACTGGCAACCCAAGTTCCTTTGTACTCGGCACTCAAAATTATCGCCGAAAATACCCACAAAGCCAGTACAAACTTCAAAGATTGCTTTCCAAATGTTATTCCAAAGAAGGTTTTCGGACTAATTAAACTCTGATCTAGGAAACTTCCAAAAATAGTAGAAAAAACAGTCCAAATTTTTACATTTCGAAAAGCAATGCAAATGAATACAATCATGGCAAAAAAGGATGAAAAAATTGCACACGTTACAAGATCGACTGCTCTGCTTAATGGCGTTTTGTTTAAAGTACTTTTATTTATTACCACAATAAAAGTTAATACGTTTTTGAAATTCCCGTGTGGGATATGCTCCACCGCATCCCAATCTTGTTTTCCACGCCAGAAAAACCCAATGTTGGTATTTAATACAGATCCCACCATTTTAGTCCCATTTCCATATTTGTTATGAAAAGTTCTGCTCTTTAATTCTTCGCTCACCACCAATAAGCTTTCATAATATGTGTAGTTGTAAAATTTTGAAATGCCAATGAAAACGCAAATCTTTTCGTGACCATTGAAATCTTCTCCTAATTTGTCACAGTTATAATTTGCTTTTTTTCGCTTAGCTACCGTGTCCATTATTTTGAATGGTGCTGTTCGAAGTCTTGACTGTTGAAAATTTTTATGAATTTTATACCACAAATCGTCCAATTTTGATAAAGATAATTCATTCACATTTTTTATATCAATTAATTGGTTTTCAGGAGTTGTACAATGCAGACAAATAAGTTTAGCTTCATGATTTATGTCAATTAAATAAAATTGGGATGTCACTCTCGCGGTATAAATTGAATTTAAATATTCGAATACATTTTTTTCAGGCGAATCAAAAATTACAGTGTAATGAGGGTTTTCTTGCAAATTCTGCTTACCTAAAATGCTTTCCAATAGTAAATCAAAAGACTTAACGAAATAAAATCGAGTCCGACAATTTTGAAACAATTTTCCTGCATGTAAAAACTTGATATAAGGATATCCATGTTTAATGTGAGTGTAGTTCAAATCTTGTAATAAAATTGGTGTCTTAAGAAATTCGTATGGTATACTAGAGGTCCTGTCAAAGATAAAATTCGAATCCGAAATTATTGTAATAGTACATTGCAGAAACGGTAGCATAAAACTGTGCACCATCCCGATAATACTTTCAGAATCAAATTTTTGACGACATGAATCAAGACACAACCGAAACTGGAATTCATGGAAGTAATAAATTTAAAAGTTCTGATAATGATAAGAGATTTTAAGCATTCACTAATGTAATTTAGGAAGTTTATTTTAGTTAGTTAAACGGCGGCATTACAACTGTGCTGACAACCATTATTGTATTATTGAAAAAATAAAAAGGTATGCACCTAAGTTAATAATTCAACACCATAATATATTTACATACCTATGAAATATGGTGATTGCACTTAAGTTGCTTTTTGAGACGACAGCTATAAACAGCATAATAACAATTCAGGTTTCATTTTTACTATCTCTTTTTTGATTCCAACGTACCATTACTAAAAGTTACTTGAAAAATTGGCACGCTCAATTGACATTTTTGATTAACTTTAAAAAACCTAATATCAAAATGTGAAATGTACATATCTTGAGTAAACACAGAAATATATTGAAGGTTGAAGGTAGGTTACTGATTTATTGAGGAATCATGTCACAGCCTAGAGTGCTACTTAGAACTTAAATCAACATAGCTTCAAAAATATCATTTCTGAAGCGAGTAATGTGCATTACATATATTGTAATAGCATTACGCTTAAGTACGTCGACGGGTATTGTGTATTGATATTGAGTAGTTAAACATGTCTACCAATGTAGATAATCAAAATATCGACTCAAAATGCATCTCACAACTGCACCTGGCACATAATTTTGTTCAGACTAAGAGCATAATAAATTATGCAGACGTTGCATCAATTTTAAAAGTGATCACTGTCGTTTCACTGAATCATTACCAAATCTCACATTTTTCTTTACTTCGCTTGTTTTTTATCTTGATATTTTTTGGGCATGCATAGAATCAAGGAAATGCGTGTATCCAAGTATCCATTTGAATATCTACCTGCAAGTAAATAATAATAATAATAATATCACAATACTTAGTATACAAACATGTGAAACATGGTACTATTGTGATAATCTACGTTTTAAAATCCTAGTGTTGCAACACTGGGATTTTAAATCGTTAATCTTAATTATCCTGCAGAATTTTCTGAGAAAAAGCATATTTGGAGCATTCATGGTAGCTAAAGTAGCTATTATGGTGAACGGCTAAAGATAATACATGCACAGCAGATGTTTTAGTTGCTCCACAAACACTTATTTGTAGTTTCAGAAAATAGTATTTATTGTTTAATATGATAAGGAAGTACGGAGGGCTTTTTTGTGTGCTTAGGTTTGGAATTATACTTAAATGCTGCTTTTTGTTTTCTGTATAACTGCTGCTTTACATGCTAATTACCTGTATACCAATATAAAAATACCAAACCTATAAACCACATCTAGGAAAAAACCTTCTCGGGAAAAACATTATTACGCCATTCCTGGAAAAACTTTGACAAACATCCTGATTTACCCCATATTTTAGCTATTTATACACCTCAAAAAATGCAGGGCTCAGCAGAGCTAATTTAGACGACCTAGAAGACAACACATATACACTCAGTGTTCCTAACTAAATTCTACAATGAAAATACCGAAAATATACGCTATTTTCATATACACATTTCTTGTCCAGTGCGTCCAAGGAATGTATCCTTATGATGGAACAGTTTGGAAAACTGATGGAACTGTTTCTCTTACGTCTTTACTGAATTCAAATCTCTGTGTGAGAACAGAATCGTATGCTTACGAAACATCCGTCCTCAAACTGATCGATTGTTCATTGTAAGTTTGGCCTAATGCTATTGTTACCGAAATTCTCTTTTTAATCGCTAATAAATTATTTGTCATACATGATATTTATAACTAAAAGAACCATATTCATCAGGTACACATTTTGTGTATGATATGTCTTTGCAGGGAGTACTCAAGGGAATCATTTCTCGGTCAGAAGCAATTTCAGTTGCATAATGTTGCTGACGATGCTTACCAAATAAAAACCTATCTGTACAGACCGTCCATTGCGCATTACGATGAAGCCTGTTTTTATACCGAATCAGAAGGAAACTTGGAAATCATTACGAAAAACTGCAACCACACGGATACTTCTCAATTTTGGGAGTTTCCTAAAACCGTTGGCAATCAAGTTCAATTCAAGCATAGGGATACAGGAAAATGCGCCACTGTGTCGTCATTAACCAACGGAACAACGTTGGTGCTTTCCGACTGTAACACAACAGATTCTAAACAATTATGGGCGGGGGAATTCTTGGAAGTGACATGGAAATGGGAGGACGCAGGAATAGTTACCTTAAAATCTCTATCCAACCCGGCCTTGTGCATTAGAACTAACCAGTTAAACTATGAAAGTTCTGTTCTAGCACTCGTGTCATGTTCCAAGTAAGTCTTTTTACTCGTCTCTGCTAAACCTTCAATTTTTTATCTCTGTTAGACGAATCAATAACTAAAAATAGAAGTATTACTCAAGTAAGCTTACGTATACAGCTTTGTAGAAGTGTAGAGCTATTGAGTAGACAACTTAAGCTTTTGCCCTTGTGTGACAGGTTTACAAGTATACAGACAAATGCAAATAATATTATCGGTTTGTCTTGCTTCGTTGTTCGATATGAGAAATATTATGAGTACTTAATTGTACATTGTACCGATATTACTGGTATTATGCAAATTTAGTTGAAACTGGAGGTTACTCCACTTCATTCGAAACTAACAAGAATCTAAAATTTAATCCCCATTTGCTTTGACATTAAATGAATTAAATTTTCTAATTACTATTTATGTACATATACTTTACTGTATTTTAAGTTGCAAACCTTTAGGCGAACATTGTTAAAGGTAAGGAAATTTTGAGAAAATGTTGACACACAAAAATTGATACAAATGTTGATGTACGGAAAACCACAAAATGAGACCTACAATATCTTACAATGCTTGACATAGGCTATATACACTGTAGGTTATTGTATCACTCATGAGTGTGAAAATAATCTTCATTGCACTAAAGAATTAAGAGCGACAGTGTTCCTGAATACGCAGAAACGAATGAATGGTGATGCAGAGTTATTAAACAAGGGGAATCTGACTAATTAGTAATGTTTTTGTTTAAAGGGACTACAACGGTCCATACAAAGGAGACAAGGAATACAATTTGGGAAAAGTATCTGGAGGATATTATCAAATTCGGACTTTACATTTACCTAGCAATAGCGACTATGGTGTATACGCTTGTCTGTACACAGGAAGTCCCTTTGATGGACTAGAAAAATCTGAAATTCACACTAATCATTGCGACTACAATAACTCTGAACTTCACTGGAAATTCCTGGAGTTACCTGCCAACAACACTGTCCAAGTGGTGCACAGAAACACGGGGAAATGTATTCAAGGAGTTGGTGAAAATAATAGTCTTACCACAGCAAATTGCGATGAAAATAATGTTAATCAAATTTGGATTCGTGAATTCCAGTAAAAATGAATAATTGTTAATGTTATCCATTACGTATAAAAACTGTCTGCTAGATATTGCTATATTACCCTTAGTATCATTATAAACTCTTTATCAATATCCATATGATGACTATGACATTCTTGGAAGAGAACAAATGATCCTTGTATTTTTTATTTCCAATTTTATCTCTACTATACTGAACACTCAACTCAATATTCAGTCAAATGTATCATTACGAACTTAATTCAATACGATTTGTAAAACACAACACAAAACATAAGCTTTGCTTACTTTGGTTAAAGTAGTAATGACTCATAAGAGTTTCATTTTTCTTATCAACCGTATTTACATATCCACCATTCAAGAATATTTGGTAAGGTTAGAACTACTACTACACATATTTGAATGACTATTGCATCACGGCAAGAGATTTGCATTTTTATGTATTGATTTAGGGTAATAGCAATAAATGCTTCTCCCATTTCATCAAATCTCCTAAATGAATGCTGTTTGTAATTTGATTACTATATTCCATGTATTTTTCCCTGTGGAAGGACTTATAAAGTCTACCACAAAGGATAAAATCGATAATTGCTTAGTCTGCATAAACCATAATCATTATTCATGCCCATTACCATTTAAATTTGTATCCACTGTTCACTCGGTGTACATAAAGCATTAGAATTTAAGTTTTTAAGGCTGCATCCTAATTAAAGCTCCCCTATTCAATAACTAAGTTTAATGGTTTCCTTTTGGTTGTAACCTTTTGTCAATTGATAAGGTTACATATATATGTTAGCGGTAATAAGGGTAATTAGGCATTACTGGTAATGCCTAGGTAATACCGGTAATGCCTAAGAAGTGCACGGCTATACCGCTTTAGCCGCGGCATTACGGGTAATGCCTAGGCATTACCCGTAAAGCCTGAACTTCACTCGGCATTACCAGTAATGCTTACCCTTATTGCCGGGTAATCATCAGTTTTCTTCAAAATTCACTCTAGTGACTGCAATTCTACTCGTCAGTAAGCAAAATGACCGTTTTGAATGTCAAAATGACTTCTATGATTACTCAAAATTGTATTAATTACTATTGGAAATAATTTAATCACATAAGTGGAACATCTAAAAAACTTTTTTGATATTAGTTTAATCATTCACAGGTTAAAATAGACATATGGCTTAAGTTGGTAAATCATTCATTAAGTCAATGTTCATGTTATGACAATTTCTATTACATTGTACAGCCTGTAATGATTTCCGTATTTTAGTCTGCTTTTCTATAAATACAAGGAAATCTATGTTACACCTGTATGTCGTTGTTAGGCATTTGTACTATTGGTCTTGACATTTTTTCGTCAATTGGCAGCGAATGAATCCTTGTCTTCTTCTAGTCCAAGAATTCTCTAAGTTTCAGTTCAATAACACCAATGCTGTACTTCCAGTATAATTATGGCAGTCCAAAATTTTTAGTGCCTCCTGCTTTTCCAATTTTAAGCATTACTGGCAATGCCGAGTGAAGTTCAGGCTTTACGGGTAATGCCTAGGCATTACCCGTAATGCCGCGGCTAAAGCGGTATAGCCGTGCACTTCTTAGGCATTACCGGTATTGCCTAGGCATTACCAGTAATGACTAATTACCCTTATTGCCGCTAACATATATAGTATAGAGTATCTAGTAGCCGTCGTAGTAGTCAATTCAAATGGGGACATGAGCGTTAATGGAAAGTAAGGTATGTAACGGGAAAATGCATTTAGTTAATGTAGTAGTGTGTGACAGCGTATTCTTTCTTGATTATTGTTGACTGTCAAATAATATGTTGATTAGATTCTTCCCAGAATCCCTGCTACCCAAGAAAAAATAAATTGTTAGGCAAAGCAATTGAAGTGATATCTACATTTATTTCATCCATATTTCATAAAAAGCTACCTAAACCTTAAGAGAGTCAGGCAGAAGTGACAGAAAGCAGTTTGGGTTGGCAGAGTGAGGAGCAGAGTATTTAAACTCTGTTTACCAAATCTAAGCGTAAAATTTTCTGAAGATTCGGCTTCTTTTAAAACTTGAGTTTAACAAAACGGGCGGAATAGTAGGAAAACGAAATCAAGGTCCTCATTTTTCCGGCCTCTCTTTGTAAGTTAAGATGGTATATTACACTTTGTAAAGTCCTAGCTAATTTTAATTTACTTTTTATTCATTGTGATGTAAATGTAAATGTACATCATCATCATCATCATCATCAAATGTACAGGAAAAACGGGTTTCAGCATTATAAATAAGTATAGTATATATATTTATTGTATATAATAATATTTCCTTTTAAAATGGATTCTGTTGTTTTGATTGATATTTATTATTTTGCTGGTAAAAATATTACGTTTTGGCTTTTTTCATTTTAACTGTTTTAAAATCACATACAACGTGTATGAATTTTGCTGATTTAACAAATGTTTTCATAATCCTGTTTCTGTTTTTATTTGACAAGATTTTTCAGCCACCGCCATCAATACAAATAAGTGATCATGAGAGAGGGGGACATGATAACCAGTCTGACTGGAGTGTCGGTCCCCGCGAGGTGCATTGGTGAAACTTCGGCTCCTGGCTCGTCCAACGCAGCCCGTCGCAACTTCATACTTGCTGATGGAGAATATCTTGTTCAGTGTCCTTATGACGTCTCTCACACGGTCACGTATGTAAATATTTTTGTTTCTTCAATACTTCTTTGCATTAACGGATATTCAGATTTATTTTGATATACAGTGTATATCATGATCATGAGTATAAACCAGAAATCTAATGGCATTTCCTATACATTTACATTGAAGGAATGTGAGAATGCGTACGCATTTGGAGAAATGTCGTCGGAACTACATTCACGATGTTACAAGCCGTGGAGATTTTGTCCAATATGTTCGGTGTCCGAATAACCTCTGTAAAGAATTCCCTCGGCCTGAGCTAGAATATCATCAGCAGCAGTGCAAACCTTACACAAGCAATGCAGATATACGCTTCTTAGGTTCTCGTAAGTTCATTTTCATCCACATAAATAGTATGATTAAGATTGCAATAGTGCTATGATATTTTGTAATTGCAAAGATGGATGCAATTCTATATAATATTTAATACGATATATTTTCAACCAAAACTGGTAAAACAATATTTTCATGCAATTATTGTAATACATGTATTTACCCTTTTGATGGTATCAGATTTACGATCAATGGAAACTGCTTCGAAAAGATTCTTAAAAGATCAACCGCCAGTTGATGAAGAAGATGAGAAACCGGGAGAGAAAGAAGAAGATTGGGAGAAAGACGCTTACAAAGGCTACATGTCAGGTTACGACCCTCGCGTTAAACTGATCAAGGAACATATTTTGGTGTAAGTTTGGTTTTCCTCATGCTCTACATAACTATCATTCTTATTAGATTATTAGAGTTTTCATTCATTGACTAACGATTTTCTCAAAATTGAACAAATGAACACCAAAATAAATATTGTTTTTTCAATTTTGTGTAGTCCGCCTAAGGGGGTGTCCAAAGAAGAAATGAGGAGATACCGCAAGTACACCGCAAGGCTAGCTGAACACCGAATGCAGATGGGAACGCAGCAACCAACAGATTCGACGCTAGATGAAACCGATAGTGGTGACCCTTACTTAGTTCTCTATGACGATGCCGGCTCTGCTATTTAAGTTTCGAATTCAAGCCATACTTTGAGTAGCCTAACTAAATTACTACTTATTATTATTTATATAACACTGTTTCTACATTTGATGTACTGAAAATGAATATAAAAAATCTTAGGTTAGCTTATTCCCCTGTTATCTAGCTGAGTGTTAGGATGAATTTTATTTAAATGTAACTTCTGTGATAACCGCACAATTAGTTTTAGCCTAGCTGTTACATCTTATGAACTATAATTATTGACAAGCAGTAAGTATTCAATTATTTTGTTGCAAATTTTTACGAGTGAATGAATGACATGAAAACACCCGAAACAATATATATAATAATAATCAATTTATGAGGCAAAACCAGAGATAATAATTGTTGAAAACGCTATGTGTTTGCCCCACATCCAAATCTTTTGTTACAGATAATGCAACTATGAATTAGGAAATAAAGCCATTGTCTAATATTACTACGCGTAAAAAGAGTCCTTAGTCAGCGAAAATTATTCTTCCAATGCAAAACATATTTATGATATTGGAAATTGAAAGGATATACATTATACAAATTAATCGCAGTTCATAAAAAGACCATTTGGAAGAATCCTTATTATGAGTATATAAAATCTATTAATACCGATCTAATTCTATGGTCCAACTTATGTTTTTCATTTACAATTTCACTTAACTCCTTTTCGATAGTTTACCGTTGAAAATTTCAGTTTTCTAGGAAATTCATCCATGTGGAAATTTATAATAAACATAACCTACATAGACATTTAAAAGCGCTTGCAAAGAATGTTTAGATTGCATATCATTTTCATTATCATAATTACTATTAGTATTGACTATGCCTACAGGATATAATGGTTGAGATAAATGTAAAAATGTAGGGAAAATTCCTAGGACTTATTACGAATCTCTGTAACAGAAGCAAAGAAAAATAATTGGGACACAGCAGCCTGGCGACTGCCCTGGCAATGGCTTATTTGTCTATAAAGCTGCCAGACAGTAAGGATTTGATATACTTGAAATCTGAGAAGTGGCTGTCTACAAAGTTCCCTACTAAGGATATGAATACTATAATAGCAGCAGCCAAGCTAGTCATGAAGACTTAAACCTGGAGAGGGTCATTTATTTAGTGGTTTGCATAATGACTCCAATAATCTATGGCAATTTGAAGAAATGTGAACAGTAGTGTGTATATGTAATACATGAATGTGTAGACAATAGGAACAATATAAATACCTATAATATGAACAATATGGACAATATGTGACAATACGAACAATATGTGACAACATGAACTATATGAACAATTGAACAAAATGTGACAAAATGTACGATGTGTGACAAAATGTGCAATATGTGACAAATCAACAATAAGTGACAATATAAACAATATGTGAGACAATATAAATGTAGAAGAAATCCTTGGCAAGGTTGAAATGTTAACTGAATAAAATTGAACAGTGAAATTCAAATTCATTTTTTTGTCCACGGGAAACAGTTATTCTTTTTCCAATGTTCGTAATATTCCCGTTTACGATCAAGAAGGACTGGGAAACTTTAATACACCCTAGTTGCCTATGTGGTCTTCTTCACTTCTGTTTATCCCATTTCAGAAGAACAGTCACGAATTTCTTTTCTGACACAAATAGGCATTTTTCTATAACATTTTAAAAATGAAGACATCCAAATTATGTAACAAATAGGATATATATTCCATTTCCTACAAAAGTTCTCAGGAATGAGAGATTGAATGAAACGGCCAATTAATTGCAAATGTAGACAATTTAATTGCTGTCATAATGAAAGAAATACAATTCACCTACTCCAATTGCTGCAATAGTAGAATATAGTTACGTTACGAAGACATGTCTTAGAGATTTATGTACCCTCCCATTCAAACATAAGCTAACTATAGTAGCAGGCAATAATAAAACAGTGAAGCACGTTGGATTCCCTTGAAGCTTTAAAAAGTGACGCATCATGAAATGTCTCAAATTGACATTAGGCAATACATCCAGTCATGAAATCCCACTTCAAAGTTCCAATGTCTTTTACTATCAATAATGATACAAATTAAAGTAATTTTGTCGTGCTAAGTTTTTCCTGATGAAAATCCGCATGTTTATGGTAGTGAAAAGCAATTTCAAAACAAACAACAACAACGGAAACAATGATGCCACCAATGAGAAAAAAGGTAAGGACGCCAAGTTCTGCAAACCCAAGTCTTCGACCCCAACTTTGTGATTTCAGTTGGTATTTGCACTGACTGAAAGTGTTTTCTGTGTGGATTCTCCAGTAGCGCCATACTAATCCTCTCTCAATGATTTTTAGCAGGCTGTGCAGAGAAAAAAAGTTTTTAAAAAGTTTAATATTAATTACAGTTGAATTCTTACCTCAGGTTTAATATTGCCCGATAGGGAGATTTCTTTTGTACAAAAAATCCGCCAGTCTGAGAATCAGATCTAATCAGAAGAGAAGATACTTTTGAGCATACAGCTTTGGAATTCTTCGTTGGAAGTTGGTTATCTTCAGTCTGAAAAATTGCATGGCCACCTCTAATTACTTTTTGCACGTCTTCGGGAACATCAGACGATATTTCAGGTGTTACTATATGTTCTCCTATTTGAATATCGCCATTCGAATTTGTCTGCAAAAAGTATAAGTTCTGATGAAAAATAAACTAAAAAAAAGCTTATTGCCAATCAAGCTTAAAAAACGCTTGAATTTGAAATTACTTGGTTATAGTTGGAGAAGTAAGATATGAAACTGGTTTTGGACATTACAAATACAAAATTATGAGTAGCTAGATCTTCCAGAGATCTAATATAGATCCGTTTCACACTAAAGGCAACAATCAGTTTGGCAGAGTAAAATGCTGCTGTGAGGAATGCCAATCCAAGAGCTGACAGAAATACAATTCTACATGAAGTCTTCTCTGAAAGGGGAAAATCTAAATAAAACAAGATTTGAATTTGTATTATTTGACACATATTCCTTATTATTAAAGGTTTATCTATTATCTGTTAAGAATTGCTTACTCTTATAAAGTGCAATATGTGGAACAGAATGGTAAACAAATCACCAATGGGCATTTTCTCCTTTTTAATGCGCACAATTACAACACTAGAAATCGCTATTAAAATCCACAGTGTAATTATGGACACCAGTGCGTCTTGAGTGAACACAGTTGAAAAAATGTGTTTTCTAATGCTGTAATTGGGCTGCCGGAAAAACACGGTTTGCCTAAAGCATAATACTCAATTACTTAATGGCCACTATTACATCTACCACTGATATTTAATATTACACAGAATAAAATAGACTATTTTGTAAAATTAAAACTTTATCAGTATACTTCAGTTTATTTCTACACTACTAATACAAACTAATATTCAAAACGCTATTATTATTAAAGTAATTATTTTTAAACATTATACAATATTTATTTACAATTACATTATTATTCTTCAATTTTTTGTGATTTTATTACGCGGAATATCACAAGGAAATTGATATTAATCCACTAATACTACCCTAACCCTACGCATGATATACCTCACAAACTTACTTTAGAACAGTAAATGGGTGCAACGGTGTTAAAGAAACCACTCTATTCAATAAAATGTGGTAATTTCCAATGACAATATCTGATTCGTTTTTCTTTAAATAATCTGCTATTCCACCGGCAGTACCATCTGCATTTTTAGACATTCCCAAAACAGTGGTCGTTAATGTAGAACTATTTAGTAAATGTAAGAAATGACCGTAAATATTTGCTGAAGGAGTGAAGTCGCGTATTGGCGAAGCTCATATAATCGGGAATTGTTCTGCGATTTTAATTGGGCACAAAGCATTTCAAAGCAAATGATGAAAAATATAAAATGGACTTACTTGAAGTTTAATAGAAATTGCATATCAAGAAAAACTTGGCCAGAAATGCCTCCGGTTACCTCAACAGTTCCATTTTCTTTTCTGAATTTGAGAGAACTGTAAGCTGTGGAGTCAGAAGCATACTGAAAAAATTAACAAATCTGTTTTAGATTGAAAAATACAAAATTTTTGAAGAGTAAATGAAATGAAACCTGTGCAATGACTCGGACTGGAAAATTCCTTGAATTTTGCAGATTCAACTGTCCACTGTTAACATTTCCCGTTAACTCAAAGGAAATGCCATTCCATTTCTTTTGACACTCCATTTTAAAATTATTCCTCTTAATTTTATCTTGATTCAAATGATTATTCGATAGTGATATCATAGGTTTCACATTTATTATAATTGTGACGCACATGATAGTTTCTGATGCAGACATCTTCATTTTTATATGGAGAAAGTTTGAAACTATTAGGAAATGATTTTATCAACATTATTATCAAATAGTGTATTGATCAGTTTATTTTATATGTTCATTATGATATAATATTTTCTATACTAAGAAGCTCCAGTAAATGCCTAAAGGGAAACTCTACTGGAAAATATGATTGAGTTTTTTTTGTGGAGTAAGTAGAGTGATATGATAATACCAAACTTACGAACCGTAAAAAGTGAAACATGTCAAAAATCAACTTCTATAGAATTCTGGCGATTTCGTAATATTTGTAAGAAAGCATAGAGGAAAGTTTCAGAATAAGAAAATCCTTTTTACATTGCAAGAAGGTCAACGGCAACATTAGTTGATTATTATTGTATGTATTATCATAATGTTATCACAATATCCAAGTCAATTTGAGAAACCTTTTACGCATTTACTTTTAAAGTAGGAGTAACATGCAATTTGGTAAATGTACAAAATCTATCGATTTATATACGATTTACAGTACTTATTGGTAAAGTGAAAGCACTTGGGTAAGTACAGTTAAATTGGATTAATATCTATAAACTTTAACTAGATTATGCAAAGATATTTTGATTTGGCTCTGCCCTTGTTAAAGGCTTTATTTTTACCACTTCTAGAATATTGACATAATATTAATAACATAAGATCAGTGTTATAAAAATACGATACATACGACCACCCTATGACATAATAGTCTAATAGTCATAATAATACGGGGAGTAGAGTGGGGATTGTTGTAGCAATATATTATAGTGGGCATGATGATTTAAATGCATAAATTGAATGTCGTTGGTTGTGACATATTGATAGTCAGACCATCACGAGCACTCCTGTAAATACTATTTACGATACTGTAATAATAAAGTTTTCCTTTTTACTAAATCAACCTTGCAGCTTGCAGATTGCGGTATGTATTAATAATCAAAGACGATAATTCCTACTTAAAAATTTATAAAAAAAGTGTTTAATGTTCAGCAACCTTATTTGAAAATTCCTGAAGAATCTGAGAATGTACATGCAAAGCAAATATCTTATCTCCAACATAAAGGTTATGATGTCTGCCATAATTAATGACAGTAAAATTAAGAAAATTGTGGAAATATTGGAATTATGTAATGCAAGGGGGCGCGGTTTATCAGCATCGAAACAAGTTTTACAGAGATTGGAAATTCTTGATGCATTGAAAGTCCGCCATTGATGGTAAATTCCAGACTGATCTAATCTTAAAATGTTTCGTCTGAGGTATTTTGTTAGGTACAACAATTTACTATTCGTTCCCGAAACCGAAATTCCTAACTTCTTAGGCATAAATATATTTTCAGGTGTGCCAATGTACAACGGTTTTCTTAACTGTACTCCCAACCACATATCCTCAGTTAAGTATTTGTAGATTTCGGTCTGTCTGACAATTAAGGCAGTTTGTTTGCATTGGGAAAGCCGTGGCATTGATATCAGATGGAATTCTTTTTCAAACTGGAAATCAAAATTTGTTAGCAAGATTTTGTATTCTAATTTCTTGTCTGCTTTGAAATCAGAAGATCGTTTTTCAATTTCAGAAGCCATTTCGGAGTACACAGGAAAAATTAGTTTGTTGCAAAATGGTTCCTTGGAACACATTCTCCAAAGAGCAGTCGGATTTGTCTGATACATTTTCGTACCGTTGTCATTGATAGCATTCGCGGCGCTTATGGAATTTACCATTTCAAGATACGCCTTAAAGTTGAACTCGGTAAAGATCTGGTGAAAAATTTTAATTGCAATTGCATGAGAAGGAACGAAGAACGGACTGAATGATGTAATGTTTAATTTTCCGAATTGGTCAACGGATTCCAACTTTTCCACTTGTCGAATTCCAATTAAGTCAACAGTGACAATTCCTTTGTACGCATTTGTTAAGACAATTCCCATCAGCAAAAATGGTCCTATTGTTACCCTCATCCATCTTAAACTTTCGTAATTGCTCCCCGGTGAATAACCGATTTCTAGCAAGTAGGCCCAATACAGCAATAGAAATCTAGTATTACTTTCATTTCTATTAAGATAAGCCATTACATAGGAGCATATGCTGCAACTGACAAGAGATATAAGAATCCAAATCCATGACCACAATTCGTACGGCTTTAAGTACGCAGCGAAGGAAATATTTTCGTCTTCCAACGTAGAGCAGGAAATAAAATTGAAACCTTCTGAATGAGTTGGGAAAAATCGTGGCTGTCCCAGAATACTATTATTGAAGGCAGGCAAATCTTCATTATAAGTAACCACCATGTCTTCTTCCGAAAGGAAACAATAAGATATTACGGTGAGGTTTGGAATATTTTGCATAATATTTCTTGATAAAACTGTGGTATAGTGCACATTATAGTTTGCTGATCCTATAAAATATTTGTTAGCAACCTTTGCCGCAGGCAATACCACACAAGATGTGCCGGTAGCTTGCAAATCCCGAATATGTAAACTGCTATTACATGGGGATAATCCTGACGAAACGGTGTTAAAGAATAATTTGTATGCTTTGCTTCTAAGCTCTTTTCCATTTAGATGAGCCCCTTGTTTTCCTAATTGAGCAAAGATGTATTTAGTTGTTTTGAAGTGGAGCGAATATTTATTGCAAGCATACATCACCACAATATTGCCATCTTTTGTATCAATTGAGTGTAGAAACACCATTTTGTCTCCGTTTGTAATGGTCATTAAATCTGATTTCCATAATGTAGTAAAATAACGCTGAACGACCAATTTTTGAAACATTGTAACTGCCCGCATGCTGCGAAAAATAATGTGCACATTAACGCAGCACGGAGATATGTAAGTTTCCTCTTGTCGTGCTGATTCGTTATAAACAATATTATGCGGCACCAAAAAATTATTGAGAACGTAATTCGTGAAATAGAGTTGTACCTCGTCTATTTGAGTAAATTCAAGCAAAATATGAGCAACACAATTTAATTTCGAAGGCACGTTAGGAGAAAAAAGTTTACCTTTCAACATAATTTCTCTTATATAGCAATTAGGATTACCTCTATAAATCGATCCTCCCATTCCCAGATACCATTCTAATCGGATTTTGTAGCACCGTAATGTATCATAAAAGTGTGCTTTCAATGTATCAAGTCTTACAAGTGTGTAGGGGATATCAATCACAAGAAGTTCTTCCTTCAATTTTTCTTCCAAAGAAATCGTGCTTTGGTATTTCTTTTCGTTCTTGTAGAAAATGAAGTTTATATGACAATTCTTTTCTACATTTACAAGTTTTGGAAGAAATAGTTCTTTGTTTTCAACTTGTAAGAAGAGTTGGATACTGGAAATGATGCAAATGTAAAAGGCATTTGCTTGAAAATATTTTGCCATTTCAGAAAACATTTTTGACCTTTTACGGCTAGTAAAGCTAAATATTTTGTTAAGCTACGAACACAGCATTCAGATAAGCAACGCAATTATATACATTACCCAACAAAACAGTTGAATGATAGACACTTAACTTTACTCGCAAAGCATACGTCATTGACGTAATTATTTATTCATAATATTTGTAGTGCCTAAAGCGGCAATGAAATAACATTATTATTAACCATTGCCTATAGTTTCACAACAAGCCAATTTATAAGGTGGAGCACATTATATTTAAATTTAAATACTCTAAAATATTGATTCCAAAGATGTGTATATGTTTTAGTTTGTCACTTAGAAACATTTGCTACGATACCTATTGCGTGTCTTTACTATAGAAGGTGGACAGTGTTATGAATAATTTTAGTACTTTGTTAATACGTGGCAATGTACAGCAACCATTCAATCAAAATATGTGCTACCCACAAAGGGATTTAGGGATAGCAATGGCAGAATATTCTTTTACACATATTTTATTACTCGTTAGTCATCATGAGTCATTATAATAGCAATTAATGTCGATATTACTAATATTGTTATGTAAATATAATCGTAAAAATGTGATACCATTGGACTGGGATTATTGGCGCAAAAGTACTTATATTATTTGGATTTTATCGATAAGGGAAATATCACTACAATCTTAAGAAATACAATTTGACCAAGAGCTTCATTAAATTTCATGTGGCTTTATTGCTGCTTTAATTTATAAATACCATACAACTTTTAAAATATTGATTGACAAGGTACTAGATAGGTACATATTACCTATCTCAAGTAAATACAAATGTCTAATAAATTAGTATATTGTTCACTACTGAATTGGTACAAGTTTGAGCAGATTTTGTGGATTCATAAACTGTCGAATGAGAATAGTAAAAAGTGAAATTGAAAATTAAGATTCATATGGGGTCCTTATGATACGATACGCATGTAAGTAGTAACCTTTTCCTATTTTATCTACAAGTATTTAGTACTGTTGTTTAAATCTTGGACTTGAATTTGGAGCTGTAGCAAAGACCCTTGATGTAATTTTTGAATTACATGTATTTGTGAATTGGTGGGATAGATTCAATATTTCTTAAAGATTAAAATTTAATGCCTACATGCAAATGAGGATTATCCACAGGAAGGGGCCTATTTTATGGCATGAGTGATAGTCGCAAGCGGCGAGTGATAGTAGCAGGACGAATTTTTGTGGACGAACGAGAATACCAGTAAATGTATTAAAGTAGCATGAATAGGTTTGAGTACATGAGAGTACAATATATAGATACCTGAGCTCATAGGAAAGGCTTGCGTCCATAAATATCTATTTGTTTTGTGCAAAGAATATTTAAAATTCAATCCTATGAGCACAAAACGCCTGCATTTTGAATTTTGCTCTGTATTAGTCAAAATATTTGGTCTGCTTGCCATAAAAAAGCTCATGTATGTAGTTTGTCTTAAAAAGGTTAAGAAATATTATAAACTCAGTTAGAAAAACCAGAAATTAGGAAAATATAGTTGTAAAGAATACTTTTCAGAAGTCCACTGGCTATTATGATCACTCTAGGGCATAGGGTTTTCGTGCAATTTCTCATCATCGTATGGAGTAAATGAGCCAACCCACTAAATATTAAAACATTGATAATGATTTTAATACATATGTGTAATTTTGGTAACATTCTATAGCTACCCTGCTAAATATAATGAGTTTCTTACACCTCTTAAACGAAAATATCCCAAAACTGGGCTTTTCAATACTGCAGAACTCATTTTAAATACCGAGAAATAATATTTTTCAATTTATTACAATGAATGCTTTAAAATCACATGAATATTCAAAAAGGTAAATCGAGACACGTAAGTATATGCTGTGTTACAAACAACTTAACTGAATACTAAAACTATACTTCTTCTGTCTTCAATGTGTAAGTGCCAACCACGTCTATTAGTAACCTACTTCAAGCTCATTAAAATTTTGGCAACTCGCTGTAATCCAACGGTACAAAACTTGTGTTTCTGCAACACTGTCTGGCTGGTTTTGGATGCATGCTTTACACATGCCAAACACATTTACTAATATTTATTACTGAAATTATTTTCGTACATATTAAAGTTTGTTACCGAGTACTCTATTTTAAAACGTATTCTTAATGTAGTGCTAGTGTTCTATAATGCTAATTGACAAAAGGAATATTCTTCTCAGAACAAGGTTATGGTATGCAATTTGCAAATTCATTAATATTAAATAATTTCAAATTAGAATAAACCTACAATAAGCATTATATATAGTAGGAAAGTGCTCTTTATGGCTTAACTCTTTTCTGCTTCATTTCGCTTGACTTATCTTAAATATTTAACTATACAGTGTACTATTACCATTAGTGGTATTAGTCACTTGTTAAAAGCTTTTACACAGAAACCTTTCAAAATACTCTCTCTGTCAATATATGTATGCTACATATGCATATACATACGCTACATCACTCATCAAGCGATTACAGGTACTTTACCGAGAAGTCCTAGCTTTAGGCATATGCTGTTTGACATAATTATAAGTACCTCTAATCAGCAAAGTTTTCAAATCGTGTTTCATCTTCTGTTCCTATATGATAGTTTACTCCTAGCAATAAGGAATTATAGACCATCACTAACTTTTGTAAGTTAAGGTAAACCGTTTACCATATTGGAAAACTAATCCGGAATAATTGTTTGACCCTACAAAGTTACTTAAGGATCAAAACAAAATGTACATGGGCAATTCTTTTGAAATGTGAATTATTATTGAATGCAGGATCAAAATGGTTGTAGAAGATTTAATAATAATATCCGTAGTTAATGAACACCAAACTTTACGGTTACAGGCAGAAATAAAGGAAAATTATTTCGTGTTCAGATTCATTTAATGTTTCCAGGCTTTTCCAATTTACAGAAATAATCTTCCTCTTGATCTCATTCAATGGGCTAATTAATTCGGTAAAAAGATATACCGTATTTACCTAATAGAAAGCCCCCTGCATATTAAAAGCCCCAAGGGGGCGACTAAACGACTAAACATGACTAAAAAAGCGCAACAAACTATAAAACCCCCGTTCGAAATAAGAGCCCCTACCAAAATATACGCATAGAGAGTAGTAGCTCGGTTAGGTGCAGTGTACGCCAACGTGCGCACGAAATTGTTTTCATGCACCCACCTGCACAAAATGCACAAAATGCACGAAATGCATGAAATGCACATAATGTACGAATAGGGTACAGTATAGAGATATTGGTATATTTTTAATGGACGAGTGTAGACTTTGCTATAAAATCTTTCTTTTTACTTTTAACCTCTCAATTGATATTTCCGTACATCGAAAACACTTCTGTGGAAAATTTGACACCAAATTGTTAAGGTTAAGGTTTGGCTTTATTTAAGTGACAGATCAGTACATTCAATTATTACATCAAAATCAGCAATTCACCTCAAAAGTGATCGCCGCTCTACCCCCGGAGTCACAGAATAATAGAATTCATTTACCATACTATAAAAGTATAATAGAAAAAACAATAATCAGGATATCCATCGTGATTGGAAACAAACAGAATTCGTATTTTGCAATCAATAGAAAACCACCGTATCATTTCTCTTCGACACCAGCCACTGCTTAGACAATTCTACCAGCTGAGTTAAAGAGAGATCAGAATAGGGCCAGGATCTGGGTAAACTATTCCAAGCACTAACAGCAGCATTTTTTACCGAATGTTTTCTACTCCGTGCAGCGATCACCCTTGGGAAAGTACAAGAATACTTATTACTTAGCTTAAACCAATTTCTTGTTCCAGCATATGCAACATTTAAACTTTTCCAAACCAATTTGATAAGATTTATAGTTTTTCTTTCCGCTACCGAAAGAATGTTTAAACTAACCAACAGACTATTAATAACAATTTTATCGCTACTTTTAAGTTTCTTCCTCTTCTTACATTTCTTGACAGATTTAAATGGATTAAATTTACACAACTTTGGAATGAAAAAATTAAGAACAAATCTATCAATTATACTTTGAATTCTTTTTAGTTTACGCGAGGTCTGTACAGCCCATACACAGATAGAATTATCATAAATCGAGATGACATAAGCGTGTAACAACATACCTATAATTCTTTCGGGCACCAACCTCTTAATAGCATACAGTTTCGATATAGCACATTTCATTCTTGACTCTACATAATCGTAATGTTCATTAAACGTAAGAGTACTGTCTATTAGTCAAAATATTTGGTCTGCTTGCCATAAAAAAGCTCATGTATGTAGTATGCCTTAAAAAGGTTAAGAAATATTATAAAACTCAGTTAGAAAAACAAACATTAGGAAAATATAGTTGTAAAGAATACTTTTCAGAAGTCCACTGGCTATTATGATCACTCTAGGGCATAGGGTTTTCGTGCAATTTCTCATCATCGTATGGAGTAAATGAGCCAACCCACTAAATATTAAAACATTGATAATGATTTTAATACATATGTGTAATTTTGGTAACATTCTATAGCTACCCTGCTAAATATAATGAGTTTCTTACACCTCTTAAACGAAAATATCCCAAAACTGGGCTTTTCAATACTGCAGAACTCATTTTAAATACCGAGAAATAATATTTTTCAATTTATTACAATGAATGCTTTAAAATCACATGAATATTCAAAAAGGTAAATCGAGACACGTAAGTATATGCTGTGTTACAAACAACTTAACTGAATACTAAAACTATACTTCTTCTGTCTTCAATGTGTAAGTGCCAACCACGTCTATTAGTAACCTACTTCAAGCTCATTAAAATTTTGGCAACTCGCTGTAATCCAACGGTACAAAACTTGTGTTTCTGCAACACTGTCTGGCTGGTTTTGGATGCATGCTTTACACATGCCAAACACATTTACTAATATTTATTACTGAAATTATTTTCGTACATATTAAAGTTTGTTACCGAGTACTCTATTTTAAAACGTATTCTTAATGTAGTGCTAGTGTTCTATAATGCTAATTGACAAAAGGAATATTCTTCTCAGAACAAGGTTATGGTATGCAATTTGCAAATTCATTAATATTAAATAATTTCAAATTAGAATAAACCTACAATAAGCATTATATATAGTAGGAAAGTGCTCTTTATGGCTTAACTCTTTTCTGCTTCATTTCGCTTGACTTATCTTAAATATTTAACTATACAGTGTACTATTACCATTAGTGGTATTAGTCACTTGTTAAAAGCTTTTACACAGAAACCTTTCAAAATACTCTCTCTGTCAATATATGTATGCTACATATGCATATACATACGCTACATCACTCATCAAGCGATTACAGGTACTTTACCGAGAAGTCCTAGCTTTAGGCATATGCTGTTTGACATAATTATAAGTACCTCTAATCAGCAAAGTTTTCAAATCGTGTTTCATCTTCTGTTCCTATATGATAGTTTACTCCTAGCAATAAGGAATTATAGACCATCACTAACTTTTGTAAGTTAAGGTAAACCGTTTACCATATTGGAAAACTAATCCGGAATAATTGTTTGACCCTACAAAGTTACTTAAGGATCAAAACAAAATGTACATGGGCAATTCTTTTGAAATGTGAATTATTATTGAATGCAGGATCAAAATGGTTGTAGAAGATTTAATAATAATATCCGTAGTTAATGAACACCAAACTTTACGGTTACAGGCAGAAATAAAGGAAAATTATTTCGTGTTCAGATTCATTTAATGTTTCCAGGCTTTTCCAATTTACAGAAATAATCTTCCTCTTGATCTCATTCAATGGGCTAATTAATTCGGTAAAAAGATATACCGTATTTACCTAATAGAAAGCCCCTGCATATTAAAAGCCCCAAGGGGGCGACTAAACGACTAAACATGACTAAAAAAGCGCAACAAACTATAAAACCCCCGTTCGAAATAAGAGCCCCTACCAAAATATACGCATAGAGAGTAGTAGCTCGGTTAGGTGCAGTGTACGCCAACGTGCGCACGAAATTGTTTTCATGCACCCACCTGCACAAAATGCACAAAATGCACGAAATGCATGAAATGCACATAATGTACGAATAGGGTACAGTATAGAGATATTGGTATATTTTTAATGGACGAGTGTAGACTTTGCTATAAAATCTTTCTTTTTACTTTTAACCTCTCAATTGATATTTCCGTACATCGAAAACACTTCTGTGGAAAATTTGACACCAAATTGTCATATATACAATATCTGCCAATAGCTAATTACATTCGTTTATTTTCCATATAGTGGGAATAATAATAAACTGCTATATTGTCATTTGTATGCTAAGCATAATATTCTCATCTCCTAGTTTTCTATTTTATGAATTTAGGATTTACTGTTTTGGGTAACATAGTTTACTGGTAAGAAATTGCTTTTTTGCAAAACAGGAAAACAAAAAAGGAAGAGTGTAAAGGCATTCAAATTACACTTTGTGTAGTGTTCACACAATTGTCAATATTTTTGCAATTTGCAAAGCAAAACGTTTGCATTTGTTGTGAATTGATTATGACTGATTGTAGTTAGTAAAAATCTGCCAGAAAATTGTATTATTCAATAGTTCAGGAAGTGATAAAAACGAGTGTTTTAATTTCATGCATTTCGTGCATTTTGTGCACTGCACACGACTCTTTTCATGCATGCACTATGCATTTCATGCAGTGCACGTAATGCATGTATGCACTGCATGGGAGTACCCTGGTTAGGTGTACTTATTGTAGCTACCTATACACCTATATAGGTAGTTTTCTCTACCTATATATGTAGAGAATAGTCAAATGGTAAGTATTCTTATTTAGTAAGATAATGGTTATCGTAGGGGATTTACTGCATATATATTTAGTTCGGTGAGAATGTCTGAAGAAGAAGGACGAGAATGGCTTACTCCAAAATGACGTCTGTCTTACTCCGCAAAAACTAAGCTGGAAGTAATAGAATTCAGCAAAAATGTCTCTCTTCATAAAGCAAGTCAAATTTTTAACGTTGACAGAAATTGTATTAGAAGATGGAAACGGCAGCGGGAGCAAATACAGGAATATATCAACGAAGGCGACCTAATATATGTGATGATGACATTATTTTACCTTCTGGTGACGAATTAATGGACGTAGACACGGAGTGATGGGAATGGGAGTACCTACCTATGTTATTACCACCGACACTAATTCACATTTATATATCCCAATATACTGACTTGTATACTTTATTTTGACTGTTAAATAAATCCGTTGAAACAATAAAAACCATGGCCGTTTTAAAGGCCCCATGGGGCTCTTAATGCGCACTTTACAAGAGAAAAAATCAACTTGAAACAATGAAAGCCAGGGGCTTTTTATTCGGTAAATACGGTATAGGTAAATACAAAAATTTGGATATATGAATGTTGAGAATATAACGATTTATTTTGTTTCTTGGAATTTGCTTAGAGCAATTGTTATTTTAAAACGTAAAAATGAATCCCTTAGGTGGTTACATTAACATTACCATTTTTGCCACTAAACCCAATCTAATCTAAACCACTGGCATCCTGTAACTTAATTGTATGTAGATTCCATTCCCTATATCCCTATATCATAAGACCATACAATCACATTATATTGCCTTGTCTTTACCGGATAAAACTAAGATTTAAAACTAATAATGAGAGCAATTGCCACGTTTAATATTTGAATATTTACTGCTGTTATGGGATCATGTCTACTTTAGGTGCTGGGTACTATACAGACAATCAGACAACTACTTAACTGTTTCGTTCTCTCATTTAAAATATTTATGCAATATTTGTCGTACACGAATACATTAAGTTTTCCAAATGACTACATAACTCACAATCAGATGGACAGTCAAGTTAAACAGATCTTTTGTATTTTTGTGCAGACAGTCGAGAAAAACGTACTGCAGAGTTTCTTCTGTTCCAGCAAGACTAAGAAATCTAAGAATACTCGTGATGGCTAATTCAATTAAAATATTTTGCATTTTTGTTTCAATAGTTCTAGCAGATTGTGCTCAGAGAAATAAACCAAATGAATATCCAGCTGAAAGTAAGTCCTTGTACATTTAACACTAGTTTTATTAGGAAGCGGAAGTCCTTTACAGTAATGCCCCTGGTAATCTGCCTGTCTGTACTAGAACTCTTGAACGGTTTGAGATAATTAGTTTAAACTTTTCTAATGTGTTCCTGGAGTCCAGAGGGAGATCAAATTCTAATTTGGTGTCAATCTGTTGAAATTGCCTAAATTTGACCGTGTAACCGACTATACGTTTATAAAGTTAAAATTTTAAAGTTGACTTTTGTTAATTAGTTCCACCCTAGTCACCCCAAGCGCACTTGAATTAATAGGACACTTCCGTTTCTTCTCTATAATCATTGGTTGCAATGGTTTATTTGGTTTTAATGCATTTTTATATTAGCCTGTGTCTCCAACGGTTGTGGGGCTGTGATTGGTTGTGGACACAAATGCACATTGAGCACTTCGGTGTGCGAATTGGAGAATGGAGGATCGGGGACATTGGAAACTTGTTGCTGCACCCCTTACTTCCCTTAACTAATTATTGTTATTTTGTATCCGAATTAAGAAAAATTATAATTAAAAAGGATTTGTAATGAAGGCATTTTCTTGTCATTACACCTTATGACTGCGAGAAATAGGTCTTGGATTTCGTTTTGGCAATTTTAAATATATTAAGTGTTATTAGAACGCTCTCCTAAATATTCCGTATTCTTCACAAAGTCATATCTTTTACTTGGTTTGCGTAAATTTTCAATTTCGTTACAAACTACGTATGCCTGCTGACAATTTAAAATAGAAAGTTCTATAAGTCTAGAATACGAAGAACTGATGTGTTATTATAATCATGAAGGCTACGCAAATTAAGACCCATTAGCAGTATTTGCAAAGGTATGCGGACAGATTATTTAGCATTCCGACTTCCTGCATGGTTAAACAGAAAACTCCTTGCAGTGGTATAAATAGCCTGAAAATATTCCTAGCCGTGGCACAAAGTCTTAAAGAAAATTTGGAATCCGATTTTTCTTTTGTGTTCCTGTATTGTGAAAATATGAAGGTGCTTATAATCCTTGTACTTCTTGGGGTCATAATGTTTAGTTTCGTCTCGTCGCAAGAAGGTATGAAAAATAAAATATATAATATATCCAATTTGCACTTTAAATTGTCCATTGTGTACATTTAATAGAATACTTAACTAAATGGACGTTAAACATATTTTTCATACTCAAAAGATCTCCAAAAGGTTTTGCGAAAAGCTAAAAATAATTAATGTTTTCTTTTCAGGTTGCGTGACTGAACTATGTGGCATTTCAAGCAATTGTCAACCTCCTTGTTTCCTAAATACGGAGCCTTGTGTTTTAACCGACGGAATTACAACTACTACCGCATTAAGTGAAACGTGTTGTTGCTGAAACCACAAACTCTTTTCATTTGATAAAAGGCTACGGCATTTTCAAGCATGCTAATTTAAAATAAAAAAGTGTAACCCATTGACCTAATAAATTAAAAATGCTTATAATTTTCTTATTATTAAAAGTTATTGTTTAAATATTGACTTTTTTATTATATATTTTCTGGGAATCGCATATACCTATATGTTTGCTGTTCAGAAATT
Organism: Yoshiicerus persimilis; assembly: GCA_020352615.2. NCBI lineage: Eukaryota > Metazoa > Arthropoda > Collembola > Entomobryomorpha > Tomoceridae > Yoshiicerus > Yoshiicerus persimilis. Next base: position 47,480,887 of record CM036940.2, read on the forward strand.
GATATTTTATTCTTTGCGTCTCATATAATGATACAACACACAAGAGCATTAATAAAACCTGTCTGGGAATGAAAATTATCGCTCCGAGGGTCAAGGAAATCAAAACTCATGCTCAGGAAGACCGATAGTACTAGTACTGTCTAATATTTTTTATCGGCCATCCAAAATGTATCTGTAGTTGTGGTCATTAAAAAATTTAATTACTTGATACAATTATCTTTTATGTATGTAAATATAGGTATGGGGTTTCCAAATTTATTCGTAGACAAAATTGACGAATGTTCAAACTGGACCTTCCATCCACCTTCCCGATCCCGATAGTATATTAAAAACGTTTTGAACTAATTATGTAAAATCCGTAAAGTGTTACGTATTTAACAGGTGGACGGAAGGACGGTACACAGTAACAGAACATTCTCCTAAAGTAATACTCTTTTTAGCTTTACATTGGCTTTGTAGTGGAGTCTGCAGTTTTGATACAGCTTTGTTGTCCCTTTGTGCATTTCGTTAGTTGTAAATTGAAATTAATTAATTGATAAATTAATTGAATCAAATGTTTTATGAAAATTGCATACAACTGCCAACATATCAGTGATATTATTATGTATTTGCCTTATTCTTAGTTATTATTGTTACAGTATTTTTTTCAAAGCATGATTATGATTACTGTCTTGTGTCTTTACAATACCGACAAAGAAGCTAAATTCAAACAACACACTTTTATGTTTGAAAACATTCTTAAATTAAGCATTCCTTAAAGAATGACATTTCTAGGATAGACATTATTTTGTGCAGATTTACAGTATACAATAGTACCGCTGTTTTCATACAAGTACTAATTTTCATACTGAATTATGTTAACGAAATAACATTGGAGATTGGAACATGCTTCTCATCCCTCTATTACAATCAGCGCAAAGAGGTTTTATATTCGTTGGGAAGTAGGTACTTGTAGTATTAGTAATATAATTTAAACCCATTGATTATTCAGTATATTAGTCTTTGATATGCTTCTTCACTTCAAAGTCATTTTGCCTTGGCCCACAGTACCATTAAAACATGCAATAAAGAAAGTCACAATAGGTATTTTAAAATAACGTCAAATTATTCACATTTCGGTAGCAGTGTGCCGATTTACATTATAAGGACACTATCATAAAAGAGGGAAATAGTCAAATTGTTTTCTGTCAAATTGTTTTTAAAGAATTATATATTCAAATATTCACTGAAAATAAATATTTTCTTGGAATGAATGTAGTACATACAATACTTTAAAGTTCGCTTGACGGTACCTCACAATTAATAGCATAACTGAACCATAAAACTAATTGCGACCTCATTTATATTTTCTCATTGTTTGGAATTGCATTTAGTCATAATTTAAACAAACGATGCAATTAAGTTTATTTTACATATGAAAGACAGATTATGTTGTGTAAGTTATATGCTTATCCGATATTTACAATTTTTCTGTAATTTATGTAAAAAAATAAGCCTTCATCGATGGAAAAATGAATAGAATTTTTTATTCCGTAAGTGTCCTTAAGAATTGAATACATTGTTTACTAATTTTTAATGAGAATTATATCTAGGTATATATCCGATGACGAACTTTGTTGACATTACTTTTCAGGTATTCGCCCTACACCTACTTTTTCTTTTTGTAATTACTTTCGAGGCATTTGGTCTAACGCCTAGAACTCAAGAACGAAGCAGACTTGGGTACTCGTGTGACCCTGATTACCATGAGCAATGGCGAAGGAAACGGGAAGATTCACCCAGCTGCGGAGAGTTTACAATGTGCAACAAAGACACCAAAACCTGTGACTGTTTGACGCATAAAAATGTAAAGCATTGGCAGAGGACATACGAAGAGGAAGAATGTCGACTGCTTCCCGGTAGTCGATGTATGACCAACGAAAAAGAGTGGTCGGTACCCGAATTTCATCGCTGTGTAACGAATGCAAAATGTGTGGTGAACGGCACCAAGGACCAGTCTATTAAATGTCGCCAAGATGTTGAGTGCGAATTAGGAGACGGTAACTGTGTGTGCGAAGAAGGAAAAACCTGTCTTCAGAAAAAAATTGTCGCTCCAGCAGCCAAAGAAAACAAACAATCAAGACGGCCTGGGAAACCGAAAGTATTTTTTAAAATGTTTTATCCGTAAGCGTAAATAAAAATATCTCTCAATCATTGAAATTTAATCATATTTTTGTATTGCCATAAGAAAGACAATTATTATTCGATATCATTGCATCTAGGTTTCCTATATAATTTTGTATATTATATAAACATAGTTCGTAATACTTAACTAATAAGTACGTGTTTAATTCTGACCAATTCCATTGTTATACACGTCTACATTTTTCTGAATTTAATCCTTCTAGTGCACTGATGTATTCGTCCTGGTTTATTTTAAATATTTTTTCTGGTTTACACTATATTTAGTCAAAATTAAGATGCGTTAATTACCACAAAAACCATCAATCAAAGTTTGTCACAATATTCTCAGTAGTCAGTAGTATACTCTCCGAAAATACTTTTTGGCTGCATTTGCTGTTTCTGCATATCTTGTGAGTATTGGAGTACATGGAGTATGCAGACCCAATTCCTAGAAATGCATTTGCTTTGGGATTGTCCATGGTTATGGTTAGCTTAGGTTGACCTGTTTGTCCCAGTATTGACGGACGATTTAAGAAAGATGTGAATAAACCTGAAGGCTGAAGAGCATTGAAGAGCTGATTCGGGATTATTAAGAACCCCAGATTGGGGTTGCGCCATTGCCCCTGGATTGAATAATCCAACCGTTTGTATTGGATTAGCAACAGTCCCATGGAGCCGTGGCTAAATTAAACTCCTCTGTTATTTGTTCAGTAGGTTCTCTTTGATTAGGCGATCCTTCATATATAAAAAATTTGCACAATTAAATTACATAGACCGCAATGAAATTTTCTCCATAATTTCTTAGCCGTTTAGATGCATTAGGCATTGTTTAAAAATGTAGAACTGTACTTTTACAATCATTCCACGACAACTGGGATTTTTGAATGATATTTATTTAGAAAACTGTAGAGTAGAATTTATGTAGAAAGCCATTTTAAAAAATCTGAAATTTCGAGATTTTGCAGTAAAGATCGTACTTTATTAATTGGTTTTAACATGAAATTGACATGTTTGTGGTTTGTTTTAAAGACATTAATTAAAAATGGATACAGCATTAGCAAAATGAGCTTCAGTCCTGCAACCCCACACTGCAACTAATGAAGTTATGCAATAATTTGGGTTATGCCTTCATCAGGAGAATAAATTAAGGAACAGCCTTTAGAAAGATAAATGGTATGAACTAGGGAGTATAGTATGTAAGTGTCAATTTATATGGAACTTATACTTGTGTTTTATTGGTGTGCGCGAAATGCTTTATGCAAAAATGAAATAAATCAGCTGCGTGTGTTGGTTGCAAGACGTGACAAAAAAGAGAGATGTGTTTTCTTTATTTTGTTATGCTTTTATAGTGTTTTACATAATTATAATTACGTCAATAGAAACGGATATGACTTATAATACATGATATCTTTACCTTGTATCAATAAAACATCAAGGGTACCGCTACTGTATGTACTATCTCTATGTAGCTTATCTAGTTGCCGTCAAAGGGCTACGACTGTTAGTGATAACAAACGTTTTCGCTAATCATGTCAATAAGGAGTATATCTTATGGCTTGTTGTGCATAATTGAGTCAGCAAGAATCTAATTTTAATAAACGTGAGGAACTTATGTATGCCAAGGAGAATGACTTTAGTAGCTTACAAAAAAGTGTAACTTACAATTGGAAAATGAAATGAAGCTCACATCGCATAATAGGAATAGACAAAAATGAAGTAGTTCAGAACAGCAACACATACAGAAGAATATTTTTCGATAAAAATCGAAACTTTCATTCTCTTCACCGAAATATCGATAATTTAAATCCCTATTAGTTTAAGGATTTTTGTCAAAACTGGAACACAAGTAATAGCTTCGCTATCCACACCGTCAATGTATTTATTTTATGACATAGTATCGGTGGTTACAGTTGTATCGCTCCGCAACGTTGGATCGTAAGAATCACTTTGAGAGTGAAGTAACGAATTTAAGGTAGACGGTGGTGCTTCGTTTGCTGCAGCACTGTAAAATTGCAATTGAACAGCTCCATATGTCGCCAGCACCCCAAGAAGCTATTTTAATGGACAAATATTTATTTAGTTGTATGTTTTTCAAATGATATGTGCAATGTTGGAAATTATTGATCTTTACCAGTCCAATGGATCCGTAAGTGACAGTAAACAACTTGCACCCTAGCCCTACTTTTGTAGAACTGCAATCCCACTTTAAAAGCCCAAAGGCATCTTTACTTTCATCAGCATTTTCTTCAATTTTATCAAGTTCTTGAGACGTTAACTCTTGAAATTTATAATTAAACAGCCAATCCTTCAAGCATCTTACCTAAAAGCCATTCGAAAGAATTCTTATAATATGAAATTGGAAGGGGGTACAAATGGAATTCAGCTGCCATGAGATTTGGATTTTTTAAGAAAATTTTCTTGAAATAAGTTGACTTTCTTTCTAGATAAACTTTTCATGTCCTAATTCGTAAATGTAATACTAACGTTTATTTGCCTTCTCATTAATATTTAAATGTCATTATTGATTCTATTTATTAGCAATGTTATTTTTTTAAAGTTTAGCAGTATTTTCATTTTTTTTACATTTTAATTCAAATGATTATCTACAGTAATTTGTAAGACCTTTCAATTCATTTGGGATAAATTCAGCTTTGCTTACTTGTTCGTTAGTGCATAAGAAAGCATGCATTAGACGATTTAGTCAGAATTTTGATGCGTGAAAGTGTGAATTAATAGTTACGTGAAGGTAAATACAATAGATCAGAAGAAATAGATTATAGTCTATCTCTAGCCAATAACAGTATTGATATCTATATATTTTGGCCATATTTATTTGCAGCACAATTGCAACTTTTGCCCCTTTCAGTCAAATATACTATTATACCAAGGTATACTTTGGTAATAGTATAGGTATATGAAAAATATTGGTACACTAATAAATAATTTGGTTTTGTTGATGTAAACTCACACCTTGGCATTGGCTTCTCCGGCTATGAATAAAATTGAAAATCCTTTAACAAGAAAGATAAAAATGGTGACTCGCTCTTTGGTGCCCTCTCCACTAAAAGCAAATGGCACGTGAAGACTTCTAAATATCAGTTCCAAAACGTAGACGAACAACAAAAGTCCAACGAAGTCATTAATAATTTCGATTTGCCTTTTAACTTCTCCGTAGTGTTGTAAAACCTACCACAAAATGGGTAATTATAAGATTCGCACTGATGAGTCAATTTGCAATTTCATATTTCACCTGTCCAATATTTCTACTTTCGGAGCGTAATCGATTATTGAATCCTTTACAAATCTGGTAAATCATTACAGAGCAGGTCAGAACAATAAGTGTACTAATGTCTTGCAGAAATACTGAATAGAACTCTAATATCAATAGGAAAACTTCAGCAATTTTAATCTCGGTGAGTAAGTCTCCATTCAAGTCACTGTATTGGCTAGAATCCAAATTGAAAAAATGAATTGCGAGGACTGTCTCATCATAATCCTGAGGTGGATTCGCAAACACCATAAGTAGATAAATTATTAAATTTCCAATCAAGGTGTGAAGAATCCATAAACAGATTGCAAGTTTCATAATCGTTGAACCGACCTGAAAGAAACCGGAATTTTTAATCATAAATCATGCCGTAACTTCAAATTATTTCACTTACGGTGGCATTGGCAAGTGGCTATCTAAACATTATACTGTATTAAAACCGGATGTTAAGGTTTTCATATTATTAGGCAGCAAGATCAGAATGCATCATCAAATTATGAACAGAAAATTTTATTAAGCACTTTTGGCAAAACCAAATATTGTAAGACCACTTCTATAAAATTAAATAAAGCGAATGAGTTGTCACGTTGAGAAAAGAAAATTAATTTACTACTACCATTATTCGTAATTTGTTGTTTTAGTTAGCTTTGGTAAAAAATTATTCCAGGTATTTATATCAACAAGCAATTTTCTAGGAAAAACAAATATTAATGTATTGAATGCAATTATGGACGAATGTCGACTTGTATACGTGGGAAACCGTTATTTTGTTGTACACACTGTTCAACACAATCTAATACAATTTGGTACATATCAGTTATTAGATTCCAGTCAGGATAGAAATTAGTTTACTAGACTTTTCCCCTTGGTTGTATTGGCAGTTATATTATATTGTACTCAAGTTTCTTATCAGCCTAAGTAATAACATTTAAGCTCACTTAAAATTAATTATGGTTTCTGAATTTCGTATCTTATGAGTAAAAGTTAGCTCTGCATAATTGCAATGTGTACTTACTTCGACTTGTTCAGTGTCATTGTCCTTACCATCTTGAAGATGCCTTAGTAATTTTCGTAATGTCTTTTTTCGAAACCAGAATAAGCAAATCGCAACGATAGCGACGGCTACTCTAGAGACACCCAATAACGACTTGAAGAGACGTTTTGGGTCTTTGATAACACTATGTTCACCATCCTGTATCAGCAATTGCACGTTACGGAAGATGTAAAGCAAGGCCATTGTGTTCAATATAGCAGTTAATACCTATTACATTAAATTGCATTAATTTTTCAGTCATGTTAACAGCAGTCAGCAAAGTAGTTAAAATATAATGCTCTAGAGTTATTTATTACTACAAATTAATTTTATAACAACTACTCTGCCAATAACTACAAGCGAGATATAAAAGCTATGAAGTACAAAACGACGATACCTGCTGCACTTTGTTAGTATGAATTTTGAATATTCCATTTTCTGACCTTTTGATGTAAAAGGGTGTAACACAGGTAAAATAGGAAATTTTTGAAAGAATATTAAAATTATGAAGAACTTGAAAGTAAAATTTGTCTTTATTTCCCACAAAAACACTCGTAAACTTTGCTAAACCCGTTTGGAAAGTTTGTCTTTGAGACATTTTTAGTTGATGTTTTAAATAATATTTCGACAAAGGATTTTCCACGCTTAGGTTGGCGATGTAAATTCCAATTACTTATATTATTGATAATTTTCTTGAGGTAGCAATTATTAACTAAGAAAGACTGCTCCAAGTGAAATGAAACTAAAACACTGGAAAGACCGTCGTATATATGTAAATATACAAGCTGATGCTAAAACTTAAAAGTCCACATAATATTGGGTTTAAAGACTGTAGAGTATGGTATACTACATTATTCAGCATATACAGATAAGACATACCAGTAGAACCAGTTTTCACAGAAAAACTGCCTTCAAAAATTTCACCTTGTATGCATTAGATAAGTAAATGTTAAGTAAGCTAAGCAGAACTATTAAAAGTTATTCTTTTTAAAGAACCGATACGACATTTGAACGGGATGAGATTATGCCAAGAAGGTTATCTATGAGAGGAGATTGCGCTCCTCTTCGTGACTAGACGCAGTGATTTCATGAATTCATTTGCTCTTATTACAGAAGCATAATATTTCTCGGAGTTTATCGTCTGCTTCAATATGCCAGAGTTTAGAGTACTCGTGTAATTCAATTCGTGTAATTGGGTGTTCTAATTTTGTCTTTTGAATAAAGCCGAGCTTGAACTTGAAGTCGAAATAAGTTTCAACTATATGCAACGCAAATTCTTCATGCATCATGTAAAATGATAAACGCCAGGCAGCAAACTGGTTTGGCAATGTCCTCACATAACCTTGTTCTGTGTGCTACCGTATATTTACCGCATTACTACCCGTCCGTAGTTTTTCATTTACTGCATTTACGTGGAGAAGGAGAATGAGCAGATAGTGGGTTAGTAGACTGCTGCACTAACCGAAAAACCTTTCAAAGTAATTCATGTATCAACAAGACATGCAGCAAAGGTAGCATTTGTTCTAAATATATGTCCCATGAAATAATCCAATATTCAGTAAAAACTGGGTCACGCCATGAAACAATACTTTTTCTCGTGGAAACAATTGCTCATTTGAACTCTTTTAGATGATACACACTGGTTGCAGGAAAAGTTCCACTTTTACAAGCACGGTAAAATTCCTGTGTGGTATATTCAAATAAACAACTTTTTAAGAGTGACAATTAACTTCATCCATGGACACAAATCCTCCACAACACATTTTACATTACCGTTTCGCTCAGTAAATGAAGACAGAATGTTTTCAAAAGTATGCTAACATTTTTTGTTTGTTATTTACACAAAAGATAAAGTATACTCTGGAACTACAATTTTTTCTTTAACTAATTACCTTAGCTAATCGTAGCTATAATATAGTCTCATATCTCATAATTCCCACTATCATAGACCAAATTATTTATACTAGACTCATTTATTAATGCCTAGGTCACATTCCATACATGTTGAACGTAGACATTCCAGGATTCGAAATATGCAGTGATATTTGCAATCGATCGAAACTCAATATCAATAACAAAGTATACATTTTATTCACTACAAATGAATTTTACAAAGCTGTTAAATACTACATTTTCCGTCTAAACCTCAATTAGTATTTACTATTACTACCAAAAGATCAAAAGACAGAAGAATGGAAATAATGATATTACTATGATACTACATCTTAATCAATCGTACTCCTCGGTGTCACAATGATATGTAAATAGACGGTTTGATTGTTTTACTGCTTGTTTGACAATCCGTAGATAAAGACAACGAAAAAAATAATCGCAATGATTACATAAACAATCCTTCGTTTATTAACCACGGAAGAACCAGCAAAGCCTGTACTACGTATTAATCTAGGATTCATTGGTACATCCCCATTACTGTCAATTGGCTTACTGCCAATGATAATTGGAATCGATCCAATCAGATCCCTGCATCCAGAAGTTTCCAAAATTACCTGTTTAATTAAAAATCAATATTTGAGCATTAAATTAACTAAATGTGTCTTAAATTGTTTCCCTATGTTGGTAAAAAGTGGCAAGAAATATGAAAATTGAGTTATCATGACTTTGGTCAATATTATTAAACAATTCTCTTGAATATTTCTAACTCCTGAAATAGGTTTAGATGGTTAGTCTTAGGAACAATGTTTTCGAAAATCAAAAAGTACACGGTGCCGCATTTGTGTGCACCAATATATGGATGTAATAGTTATCAGCGGCTATTCTATACTTACCCCTTTGATCACCAGAAAACCCACGTAGTAGATACAGAAAATTCAAAAGTACTTATAATTGTATTCTGAAAATATCAACCTTTCGAGTTGACTGAATAACACAATTAATACGATTATGGTAGCGGATGGAATCAAGTCCGTGGGAGATATAACGTTCTCTCAGTTTTGTATCATAAACTAGAAAACTAGCAAGGTATTCTGATATTGTGGCTTAGAAATGTAGGCAGGTCAGACCTAAATGGAACTAATTGTAATTATGACTAAAGAAACAGGAAAACATTCAGGATTTACAGGGTACATCTATCTAGGGTATCTTATTTAGCTTCATGTAAATAGTAAAGTTCAAATCAACGTGCACAATAGCCAGATCTTGCATACCAACATAGAGAAATATCAGCAAAGTAATTAATTAATTAAAATTCAATTTCAATTTCATATGTCGGATCAATTCTATAAGAATTGATCCGACATATGAAATTGCTAATGTGGATAATGATGATGAAAATTGACAGATTCCCAACCTGTGCACAGTAATTAACACCAATTATGGTTCCTCCTCCAAGGTTTGTCAAAGGAAGGCATGGCATTTTAATTTGGTCACCAAATACATTCCATGTTTCCGTTGCACGGGGTCCAACTACTGGGCCTTCATATTCCAAAATAGTAGAGTAATCATAGTCCACTTCTGATTTCCCATACTTGGTAAAGATATATTGGATTTCCTATACATTTACGTTTACTCATTTCAGTTGAAAATTAATTAAGGTAACAAGGTTTACTGTATAGCTTGAGTGATCAGTTTACATTGAAAACATGCGATATCAACCCTAGTTTACTAAAAAAAAATGAAAAAGCGTGGCACTAGTAATGCAAAAATGTTTATTTAAAGAAACCTGAAAGATCCGGAATGATGTATTAATGAATCCAGAGGCATTGTTGGTAATTTCTGCCACAAAGTGAATGTTCTCTCCAGCAACAAATCCAGTTTTTGCTATCTTAAATGCAAGTTTCATGTCGTAGAGACGCCAAAGCCTTTTTTCAATTGTGATTTCCGTCGGCAAGCATAACCAGTTGGTCCCACTTGGATTCAAAACCGAATTTGGAGGCAATACTTCCACAGGACGATCAAAACCAAAACTCTTGCTGGAATTTGCCGGCATAGTGAAATGGTTCAAGTCAATTACACCATTCACAGAGAGATGAAATGTTTTTGAGGGATTTATCTTAAATGTTCCTTTCATCCGTACGAAAGCTGTCATCGAATACTTCACAGATCCATTTGATCCATGAAATGATGACGGGATTCCAGGTGGCAACCTAAAAAGAATTGGAAACTGGTAAGCCTTCGGTTCCACAACGATGTCTTCGTCATCTAATTGCAATATATATAACATTACTATTAGAACGTATGCACTATTCCTTCAATAGTTAATACATACTCGTGAAACAGCTTAAAGTTTGTTTTTAAATTTTGCTAGTTAACATAATATATTTTGTGAATATTTATACCTCTCACGTCAGTCTCTACGAATATCAAGTATATAAAGCAATGCTGGCAAAAAACTTTCTTACTTTGGCCACAAAGGAAATCCAGTGTCCCGTTGAAATGCTGTTCTTTCATAGAATAGTTTGTTCTCCACAGACAACGTGTAAACATATGACTTGAAATGCCATATACGTTCACCCTTATGCCTACATTCCATTCAATCACTCGCATTAACAATTATAATAATTTATGATGGTAAATATTTTCTATTACTAATTCTAAGCTAAAGGCAAAAAGGTTTTCCTAGTCTACTTATAATATAACAAATACAAAAGGTGAATTACCTTTTTTAAATTACCATTAGTCTTTATCATATAATTCGCTTTGTTTAATCCGCTACATAAATCGTAGAATAAGTTGAATTACCTTTAATAACCGTCTGCTGTTCAAATTTTACTGTTAAAAGTCCAGTGAAAAGATCTCCTGCAGAAAATCCATCAAGAATATTTCCTCCGATTGATCTTGGTTCAAAGCTGAAGCTCACCATGATATTCGCTGGTTGTACTTAGTACAATATTAGATGACTTCTACTTATATAGGTGACCCGAACTGAAAATTTTGTAGAGCTAGATCGTAGATCTAATTTGGAAATGTCGACGATTCAAAATATGAACACGTAAAAAAATGAAGTGGTCTTTCTCATAGTTTTAGACTTGGTCACTTTACAGGAATTGGTGTAGCAGTACACTTAAAACTTAGTGCAGCTGCACGCAAACTGTAAATAATCTTCGTAGTCTGTCAACACCTAGTGTTAGCATCATAGATCATGTCGCCACTGCCAGTCTACAAACTTTATAAGGAAATGTACATGAGTTTGCGATTTTGAGCCATTTTGGACCCCTCCTCCCTTCGACTGAACTTTTCGCCATTTCTCATATACTTGTAACACGGAACTTTTGCTTTCGCTGGACACCCCTCCCCCATAATGTAAACGTAATATATGTACGTTACTTTATCCTCCAGCATTCACAACTTATTGAACTTATGAAGTAAAGCAAAGCACATAATTATAACGGATGCAACGTACTCATGATATGATTCATTACGACGTAGGAAACGGACGAACACTATTTGAGTCTGGATCATGTAATAAAACTTTGAAAAAATGCTGATGGTGATAATTACTTTAGCCAAGTCATTTCGGTGTAGTGTCTTCAAATTATCCTTAAGCCGATTAGGGTAGTGTAAACCGAGACTGTGAACATATTCTTCACTTTTATTGAACGTATTTTGTTCCTAATTTTAATATTAATATGTTACTATTTTAGTACCTTAATGATATAGCTTATACTACATGAAGCAAAGTTTCTTTAATTTACAATCGCAAAATACAATTTATAAGCGCACTATTCTTTTTGAAATAAATGTGTTTCATGTACATGGGTACTTGTATTATTTATTATGTCATGTCCTGTTCACTTTGTGGTGCTGGTACTACATATAGGTTCCTACGCGTAGAAGCAGACGGTGTAGGCAAAAAACGAAAGAAAATGAAATGCTAATTGAAATACAGATAAAAGCATGCAATTTACGTATTTCAATTGCCAGACAAGATTTTAGTGCTTTAAAATTAAGGAAAGCTGAAGAATGCATCGCGTGGACCTTAATTTTCATTATTAAGGAAATAAATAAATAAGCACTTTGTCTTAATACCAATATTTTACAATTTAATCTTTGCTTTTGTTTAGTATGTATGATACACTGAGTTCTTAGTTATTTAGTAATATAATAGGAAGAGTACTTTTTAAACCACAGTACTATCATACGTAGGAAGCTGACAGTCATCCAACTGCTTTTTACTGGGAAGATAAACTTGAAAAGAATAATCAGTTTTCACAAATGATCCCTGCAAAACAATTTAACACAAATCCATCAATACAGTAATCATCGCAGTTGAAATATCCAATGCAAAATTTTATTATGATTAATAACATTAGTAACACCAGTTTGGCAGTATGCTTTGTTTGATATATCAATTTTCCAAACTTTCTTTTAAAAGTTTCAAAAAGTCAACAAACAATGTACACAGAAGATATGCTGGGAACTAGTGGTTGTCATTTGTGGTTACTTAAAAATGTCATACCGGATTTGTAAAGATGCAATCCATAAGCTTTACTGTGTAGGGGTCGTACTTATCGGCAATGACCACAATGTCCGGAAGCGGGTATAGGGAAAGAGCTTGATCGTAATTCCAATAAACAGGACACATATGTATTGGAAGGGGACATAAGCAACTCTGTCCGACAACAGTTTTCACAAACTAAAAATAATTAATATTTCAAGTTAATGGTTTTAATTTCACAATTCTCTAGCGTTATTACGACATACTTTCCGATCTGTACGGGGCAGACCGTACATGTCACAATGAATGAAATACCAAACCAAGGGTAAAGCAGATTTATGCTTGTAAATCCTAATCGTAAATACACTTATTAAATAAGTATCGAAAGACATGCAGAACTTACATGAGTAGGGACATCACCCTCAGTGGGAAAGTATAAACTATTTCGACACATTTTCGAAATAATATCGTCTCTAAATATAACAATTTCTTTTGAGCAATACTTTATTCGAAATGGGTTCGTTCCAAACACACAGTTAGGTAAAGCGTCTTTCAAATAACTAGTCATACAATCTGCAAAAGCTGGCCTGAAAATTGAAAAGAAATGTTAGGATTACAGTGAAAACAAAAACGAGTTCTGATAAACCGGCATTAATAAACTATACCTAGGCAATATGTTGACAAAACCGGGATCATTTGGACCGGGTATAATCACAAAAATGGATTCCCTTTGAATAGATGGATAACTGCTAATTATGTCAGCTACGTCTTTAAAAGCCATTTTTAATTTCATTGCGGATTTAGACCCATAGTTATCTGACAGAAAGTTGCCCATGAAAACGAACATTAAGGGAGGAGATTCTGAGAAACCTTCAAACAATACTTTGAGTTGATTTAGAACCTACGAATTGTCCAAGAAAAATAACAAAAATAATTTCACATATTTAATTTTAATTAATATTAAATGGATATTATAGTGAGCGAGCACGTACTTCCAATTTGTCGATATGCAGATCGGAAAAAAAGAGAATATTTGCTTCCCCATTTTGGTCTTCAATAAATTCAAGGCGATCTTTACTGGTTGTTGTAGTAGGAGCACCGAAGAAATTCGTATTTCCATGATATATTCTAAATCAAAACATGAAATTTTAGTAATGCTACTTATGCTACTCAATTGCATAATTTGACTTAACTTAATCTGAGTTGCATGTTTGCCTTCATGTATCACGACGAATTTCGCAATCAAATGTCAAGATATTTTCTAAATTCCGTATTTTAACCAAAAGCAATATTACATTCCAAGTTTATTAAACATCTTACCTCGTCACTTGGGCAGTCTCAGGAGGTGGCAATCCCATGGCTTTTACATTAAAGACTTTGCAATCATAGTTTCCTTCAGCCAATACGAAGCAACTTTCGGTATACAACCCAGTATGAAACTTTGTTTCTGATAAGTCGAGTTCAACACTTCCGGTAGCATCTTCCAGAAAATACTTTCCTTCTTTCATTTGCGAAATCATACCCAAGACCACTAAGTCGCCCAATTTAGCAGTTGACCCTAGTAAATACTCTACGGCCTTCAAACTGTAATTTTCTTTTTGCTTATCCCACGGAGCTCCTGGAACTGGAGGTGTGAATAGGTCGTGATGCAAAGTTCTCTGTTTTAAGACATTGTATCTATACGAATATAAACATTCTCCATAGTAAACCTTTAAACATGCCATTTTTTACAAAACTTATATAGCTACTTATATAGTTACAAACTTACTTTTACAAAGATATTACGATTTTGTAAAAATTTATATCTATATTTTATTTGCATTAAAATAAAGGCAATTAGCCTAATTACCTGTGTCGATACACATTCTGCTTTTCCTCTGCGTCACTGATGATATTGCCTTTAGAAATGCGTAGAAAGAATGCCTTTCTTTCTGCATCGTAATCCAAAATTGGTATTTCGTAAGCAGAAATAAAATGCAAATAATCACTTAGAGATTGTGCTTCTCCTTTGCCAAGTTCCTAACAAAATAATTTTTTCATATGCGAATTCGCAATAAAATAATGCAAAATATTTGTTAATAGTACCTTTATAATAGCAACAAGTTGATCCTTCTTGAGTAAATTGGAAGTCAAATTAAGCTTTTGTATTTTGTCAATAATCCGATCAAGCCATAAATTGTGCTGCTGCTGTTCAATAGGCTTAAAGATTTCTACAATGTAGGCCGCCGAATCTCTAAATTATATCACAACCATCATCTGTATTGTCACTAATAAGTTGCTTTCCCTTGGAGCATTATTATTTACATCTGCTGAATTAAGTAACAGATGTTTATGCACTATGTATTTTTAAAGGAAGAAGTAACTCACGGAGGCAAAGAAAATCCATTTAATTTGAAGCACGAAACTATCATACGCCGAAGTTTGGTTTCCATTGTCTTTGGTAAAAGAAGTTTTGTCGGTTCAAAGTTTAAAAAACAAAAAAAAACAATTCAAATCTTTCACATACGCTATCTTGAACAAATGTGTTATTGCAACAAATATACAACGAAAACTTTGAAAAAATGTTTTATTACCTTGCCCAATTAAAGAGGAGCTGACAGAAACGTTATTTGCATGCAAATTTCTTAAGTTGGTTTTCAAAAGGGACTATTTTGACAAATGTAACAGAAAGCAATTTATAATGAACATCCAAAGGAGATGAACTACAAAAGTAAGAATTGCGCTCTTTCTTTCTGGCGCCTAGACTTACGTGTAAGAAGAGATGAGACGACACACTGACAGAAATATTATACTATACTAAATACAAGTCTTACGCTCCCTTCACTAATATCTACTGTACCATTGCATACAATTTTTTGCCATTTTAATTCTTTCGAAATATGACTTAAGACCTACAATTATGCTACTGTACTCTTCGTTGTGTCAATGAAGAATTAATATTTAACTAGATAAAAACATCTATGCTTTTTCGACAATTACTTCTTCACAAGTCTGCTTTACGCAGAATTAGCAGTACGCAATAATACAATGCAATTATAATACCCAGAATAGGTATTATAAACTACCAGAAACCCGACCAATTACACAATTTCGTTTTTGGGTTTTTGAAGGCAATTGAAGCCGTAAAAGGAATTATAACGAATTTTTAAAATGATTTTTCAAAAGGTGTATTTTTAAAGGTGTATTTTTATAGGTGTTTTTCAAAGATGTATTTTTAAAGTTGTATTTTTTAAGGTGCATTTCTAACGGTGCATTATTAAGGGCGTATTTTTAAGTAATATTTTTAGGGTACTACTCTTTTAGTAGTACATTTTTAAGGGCGTATTTTTAAGTAATATTTTTAGGGTACTACTCTTTTAGTAGTACATTTTTAAGGGCGTATTTTTAAGTAATATTTTTAGGGTACTACTCTTTTAGTAGTACATTTTTAAGGGCGTATTTTTAAGTAATATTTTTAGGGTACTACTCTTTTAGTAGTACATTTTTAAGGGCGTATTTTTAAGTAATATTTTTAGGGTACTACTCTTTTAGTAGTACATTTTTAAGGGCGTATTTTTAAGTAATATTTTTAGGGTACTACTCTTTTAGTAGTACATTTTATGGCAGTATTTTTAGGGAAGTATTTTTAGGGTAGTACTTTTAGGGTAGTATTCTTAGGGTAGTATTTTCAGGGGAGTATTTTTAGGGTAGTATTTTTAGAGTAGTATTTTTACGGTAGTATACTTAGGGTAGTATTTTTAGGGTATATCTTTAGGGTAGCATTTTTAGGGCAGTATTTTTAGGGTAGTATACTTAGGGTAGTATACTTAGGGTAGTATTTTTAGGGTAGTATTTTTAGGGTAGTATACTTAGGGTAGTAATTTTAGAGTAGTATTCTTAGGGTAGTATTTTTAGGGTAGTATTTTTAGAGTAGTATTTGTAGGGTATATTTTTAGGGTAGTATATTTAGGGTAGTATTTTTAGGGTAGTATTTTTAGAGTAGTATTTGTAGGGTATATTTTTAAGGTAGTATATTTAGGTTAGTATTTAGTATTTCTGGGGTAGCATATTTAGGGTAGCATTTTTAGGGTAGTATTTTTAGGGTAGTATACTTAGGGTAGTATACTTAGGGTAGTATTTTTAGGGTAGTATATTTACGGTAGTATACTTAGGGTAGTATACTTAGTGTAGTATTTTTAGGGTAGTATATTTAAGGTAGTACTTTTAGGGTAGTATTTTTAGGGGAGAATTTTTAGGGTAGTATTTTTAGGGTAGTATTTTTACGGTAGTATACTTAGGGTAGTATTTTTAGCGTAGTATTTTTAGAGTAGTATTTGTAGGGTATATTTTTAGGGCAGTATATTTAGGTTAGTATTTAGTATTTCCGGGGTAGCATATTTAGGGTAGCATTTTTAGGGTAGTATACTTAGGGTAGTATTTTTAGGGTAGTATATTTAGGGTAGTATACTTAGGGTAGTATACTTAGTGTAGTATTTTTAGGGTAGTATACTTAAGGTAGTACATTTAGAGTAGTATTCTTAGGGTAGTATTTTTATGGTAGTATTTTTAGAGTAGTATTTTTAGGGTATATTTTTAGGGTAGTATTTTTTGGGTAGTATTTTCTGGGTAGTATATTTAGGTTAGCATTTGAATGAATGAATGAATGAATGAATTTTATTAACGTGTCAAGCACTTCAGCACTACAAGTAATGTTGATCTCCCTTAGTTGACACAAGACATATAAAGTATTCTTATAATATTAGAACTAAACTTATTTCAGAAATAAATTTTAAATTTTAACTATTCTCTCTTTAACATAATATTTCGTGAGATATACTATTTCAGATTAGACAATTTTTCATAATTCAGTATTTCCATTGACATAGGACATTATGTAACGTTAATGCAACATTAGATTTACACCAAATCTTGTTTGCTTATAATTGACCAGTTACATTTTATAATTAATACATGTAATTATTTTATACACATAAGTATATGAGTGATTTTCAATCATGTACAATCATTAAGGAGTACTAGGCAGTACTTACACAGACACATTCATATTACATTAATAATTGTATTTTTTGTTCTTCTTAACACTAATTTCATAAGCTTCACTCTATGGAAAGATATATTTTGTTTCTATTATTTATTATCGTATCCTTAACATTTTTTACGAATATACTGTAGCTCTGTAACACTTCACTGTTCATTTTATTTGGTAAGGAATTCCAGTATTTAATTGCACGATATTGCACAGATTGCTTAAATACTACTGAGTTACAATTTAACACTTTCAATTTAGGGAATCCTCTTTCTCTTTCCGAAAAATCAAACCATTTATCGAAACCAATGCTGGTATTAAATATACTTTTATAGGTAAACTTTGCTAATGCAAGACCTATTCTTTCCTCTAATGTAAGAATGTCTGCTTGTAACAGAAGTTGATTTACAGGCACATTACTTTGACTCAACTTTCTTTTCTTTTTTGCTTGCTTAAACTTAGTAGGGTAGTAGAATGACAGTAAAAATCTGTCTATTTTAACTTGTATATTATTCAACTGATTTTTTGTCTGCACAGACCAAATCAGTATTCCAAATTCACTCTGACTCAACACGAAAGAAGCTAGTAGAGATTTAATTACTTTACCTGATAAAAATCTTTTTAGTTTGTACAATTTGGCTAAGGCAGCAGTTGTTTTCTGCTCTACATTCTCAAAATGCTTATCAAAAGACATTTGTGAGTCGTACGTGATACCCAAATATTTAAATGTATTAACTGTTTCAATTACAGTATTTTCTATTTTAATGGGATCACAATTCATTCTTTTACTTCTGTAGTCATGTGTCTTACAAAACACCATAGCTTTAGTTTTAGTTAAATTAATTTCTAAGCTATTCAATTTGCACCATGCGTTTAATTTCTCCAATGCACTATTAATGGTGCTTACCCCTTTCTTAATGTCACTGCACTCTAGATAAAGACATAAATCATCAGCGTACAAAAGATAATCTAGATCAATTGCATCACCGATGTCATTAATAAATACATTAAAAAGCAAGGGCCCAGTGCATGACCCAGGTATTACTCCTGCTGTAATGGGATAATATTTTGATTGATAACCCTTTGATTGTTTATTACCATTGTTAATTTTAAATATTCTGCCATTCATATGTTCTATCAACAGCTTAACAATATATGGCTCTACTTCAAACTTGTCAATCAGTTTGCAAATTAACAATTCTTGACAAATACTGCTAAAGGCCTTACTAAAATCAATATATACAGCAATCAGTTTGCCATTAGGTTTTTGTATGGCTCTATATATACTTTGTGAGAACTGCACATTTGCAGTGTCACAAGATTTGTTTTTCATAAAACCGTGCTGTCTAGAATTCATCTTATTTGCTGTTGCATTATATAATCTAGTATAAATTAATCTATCTAACACTCTTGCAAGGAATCCGTCATTGAAAATGGGTCTATACGAGCTACTACGTGATTTTGAACCCTTGCCTTTATAGAGTGGAAAAGTGTTGGAACTTTTACAGCTTTGAGGTATTTTAATACTAGTAAATATGTAGGTAAATAGTATTAACAAAGGAATACTGAGACTGTCTACACACATTTTGTATATCTTTTTAGGTATATTAAAGATTTCTGTATTACATTTCTTAACATTATGCATAGCACACTTGACTTCTTCTAATGTTATTTTTTGTTGTTGATATTCTGGATTATTAGTTAAGTAATTCACACTATAGTTTTCTACTTTGACATTTATATTCTCTCCTTTGAGATTACTATTCGATCTTTGTACTACAAACTCAGTTGCCAATTGATCACAAATTTCCTCCTGAGTTTCTAGTACTACATTGTCATTATTTACTAAATGCGTTATGGCTATTCTTGGTTTTGACCTAAAAGATGTTAATTCATTTATTGTGTCCCAAGTAACTGAAGAATTGTCAGTGCTACTCAATTTCTTATTGAAATACTCTGCCTTTGCTTTAGAAATCATTCTACACACCAAATTTTTCGCATTCGTATAGTTCTTTCTGTCCTGTAGTGTTTTACTTCTTTCCGCTATACGTTTTAACTGATCTCTTTTAACACAGTGACTTTGTATGTTACTTGTAAACCAAGGCGAGTATCTTCCATTAACCATTCTTTTCTTTAGTGGGGCCACATTATCTACCAGGTCCATTATTTTATTTTCAAATTTTAGTGTACTTTCGTTAATAGCGATATCACTAGAAAAATGTAATTCCTTAGGCCAATCAATTTTCATGATTTCAGAATTAAGTTGTTCCACATTATTATTTTTATATGCGCGATAATTAATGCAATCGGGTTGTAGTCTTACATTACTGGTATTTTTGCGAACTACATATGTAAGATGATGGTCAGATCCCCCAAAGGGAAACTGGCCAACAATTCCATATTTATTAGCGTTTGATACATAAATGTGGTCTAGCAAAGTCTTGGATGTGGTAATCACTATCTCTCCATTGATTGTTTCCCTTCTAGTGGCTATTCTTGTTGGAAACTTTATTAGTTGTTGCAAATTAAACTCCAAAGCAAGACTCTTTAGTTGGGCGGAGAATCTACTATTTGCTAGTAAATCTACATTTAAATCTCCTAATATTATACACTCCAATTTATACGACCTTAAAAAAGTGCATATCATTGCAAAGTCTTGCATAAACTTATGCTTTTTATCGCTGTCTGGAGGATTATATATTAAACATACTATAATAGGCTTAATCCCTTTTTTACTAATTCTAACTACATTAAACTCTATTTCAAAAGTAGTAGCAAACGGAATGTCAATTTCGACTACCGAACAAGAATTGTGGATGTACATTAAACAACCTCCTCCATCTCTGTTTGGTCTGTCACGCCTAAACATATAATAATTAGGAACTTGATATTGAGAGGATATATCCCTATTTGGTAAGAGATTGGATTCAGTAATTCCAAAGAATAATACATTTCGCTCAAATATAAGAAAATTACGTACCTCCTCCCATTTACTTAGTATGCTATTAATATTTACATGTACAAACTTTATTCCTTTGGGAGTTACTTGAGTATACACAGGAACTTCTGCTGGAGTTGAGTCATTAAACAAATTATCTGATAAGTTGAGCAAAGAAGAATTGACCGCTCCAACAGTGTCTTTATCTGATGTTGAGGTTTCTTGTGTTACTGCATCCACAGGTAGAAATTGAGTCGAGTCGTCCAGTTGTTCACATTGTGCACATTTAAACGTACTTCTTGTTGTCCAATAAATAGATGCCGATACAGGAGGGGAGCAATTCTTTCTGTGTATTTCCAGTCCACATAGTCTGCATACATAGAAATGTTCTTTAAGTCGTATCTCCAAGTTGCATACTGCACAGTACCTCGCCCCTGTTCCATCCATTTCTTCCTCCAGTTCTGCATATCAGTATCGCCAGATCTACATAGAGATTATTCACGGTGCCAGTATCCTTTGATAATCTTTAGACAGCGGCAGAAAATCTACCCAGGGAGTACATATACATATGTATGTTTTCACTTATCTGTATTTTAATAGATATCCCACGTAGAAAAATAGTCTCCCGGGCGTTTTTCTCTCCTCTCGTCCACGGTTTTCTCCCGGTAAGGTCTTCAGAGGCAGATTGTTGTTAATCAATTTAAAACTTATTTTTTGATATAAATATCACCACTTTCACTTGAATATTTACTATGCTTTTTGTAGAATTTGTCTACAATTTTTCAGAACTCACAGACATACGTCTGCACTCGTCGAGCTCCTCATATCACTTATAATTTAGT